>OY804603.1:44743558-44993404 GCA_963680895.1 Fragum sueziense
AAACCCCCTAAACGTTGAGTATTTGTGGCAAAGAAAAATTTCAAAAGAATAGCTGCGCTGGAACTATTAAAGCATGCACAGAGGACATAAAAATTTGTGTGCATGTAGCGTTAAGGACACATTTCGAGTTGACACGACGTCCGAAAGTACCCGACATTGCTCTAATCAATCTGATAACTTTATAAATGGATATACAAAGTTGCATTGCTGTATTTTGGATTTAACCACCACCCCCTGTTCCATCCACCCACATTCCCTGAAGAAAAAAGGCTTTGACTGTAAGTAGGCACTTTTAGATAGCCACGTTTTTCTGTGATGAGAGCTAGGGGTAAGTGCAAGACAAATGTTAAGTGAATATGAATGAGCCGGGATCTGGAAAAACGTCCCTTAAGGCTTTTGAACCCAACATAGATCCAGATCAGCCTGTGCATACGCACAGTCTGATCAGGATCCATGTTGTTCTCTAATAGCTTCTTCATGACCTGTAGTAACTTAAAGAGAGCAGCATGGATGCACATTGGGCTGCATTTGACAACATTCTGATCTTGAAACTCATTTTTAGCTCGACTTTTCGAAGAAAATGAGAGCTTATACTGTCACCCGGGCGTCGGCGTTGGCGTTGGCATCGGCGTTGGCGTTGGCGTTGCAACCAAGGTTAAAGTTTTTTCAAACATCAATAACTTCCATACTATCAAAGGGATTCAACCCAAACTTGGAATACTTATTCATCATCACACCCTCTACCTTACACACCCTCTACCTTACTATCAGGGCCCATGACCCTGGGACCACTCTATTTGGAGTTATGCCCCCTTTATACTAAACAACTTAGAAAGGCGAGCGCGCTGTCTTCGGACAGCTCTTGTTTTGAAAATGCTTTAAGGGACGTTTTTCCAGATCCCGGCTCGAATCTGTATACAGTTACGCTAGTCTTGTACCAACTCTGCCATTATCTTTCTGGCATCAGGAAAATCAGAAGAGAAAGTTAGTCCCTTATGTCTCTTTATAAAACAGGGGAATTAGTGCATTTGCATAAACTGCAGCACTAAAGTCTAGGTCTGCTTTAGGTTTTAGAAAAATGTTCTTGTTAGACTGTAATTGATAATTCTGTGTCCAAAGTGAGCTATTTTTGCCACTTTACGTCTGACTTTGGGTCCACAATTCTGTTTTAGTATGGTCATAATATCTTCATATGACTTTGATTTTGAGCCTTATCAGGATTAAAAGCTCTGGGTTAAATGCCCTTGAATTGGACAAAATTGCAGTTTTCAACTTTCTTTTCAGTCTAGCATCTGTAAACAATGTAAGTTCAGACAACCTGAACACGACTTCTTCCTCCAAAGGGGATATTAACCCATTACCACACAGTGACTCTTTTTGACTCCCCACAAGACAATGACTTTTGAAAACATTGTGGAAAATGAAGAAATTGCTTGTGACAGCAATTTTCTCATTTCCCACAATGTTTTCTACCCCGAGAGACCAAAGAATATAAATTATATTTACTTTAATTGGTCGTCTGCATCATCTTTGAATTTGAAACAGCCAAAAAAAAAAATCTGTCTGGTAATGGGTTAATCTGGTAACTTTCATAGACATAGACTTATGATATTTGCATTTTGATAAGTTTTCACTTTACAGAAATCCATTGTATATAAAAACTTGGATATGAATGCTTATGATTATTTACAATTATTTCAGGCGTTACAGATTACTTGAACACTGAGATTTCTACCTCCAAACAGAAGAAGTTTAGTCTGGTCACCTTTGTAGACTTGTGAAGATATTTGCATTTTGATAAGTATTTATTTAATACTTATTGTACAACAGAAATCCATTGTATATAAAAACTTAGTTATGAATGTCTATTATTAATTATTTACAATTATTTCAGGTGTTACAGACTACCTGAACACTGAGATTTCTACCTCCAAACAGAAGAAGTTTAGTCTGGTCACCTTTGTCGATACTCCTGGGTTGGTTGATGGAGACATGAAATACCCATTTGATGTGAACAAGTCTATACTCTGGTTAGGTAAGAAAAGGAAAAAGATAAAATAGTTTCTTTAGAGTTTGAGTTTATTGGGTTTTACGCCGTTTTCAACTACCAGGGTCATATCGCGGCGGCTGGAGCACCTACCCATGGATTCCTGTTGTTTCTCAAACCAGTACTACCACAACCCCGTTACTGAGCCTCCAGCTGCTCGCCCACTTAGGTTAACGATTTCAAACCTATTGGTTGGTGACAATTTTGTCAGAAAGGGTATTGGTCGCGGCCGGGTATCGAACCCGGGACCTCTCGAATGAGGGTCAGATGCGCTACCAACTGTCTAATCTGTAACTCTGAAATATATTAAACCCTTTCCCAGTTAACTCTTAGTTTTCGCTGCCCTAATAGAAAAGCTAGGAAAGACATTGGGGCAAAATTGCTGATAACCATATTTTCCTCATTATATGAGCCCTTTTTAGGAAAAATATTTGTTGGTCAATGTTTTGTAAGTAAAATTTGTTTGTACATTTTTTTGCCCCCTTTTGAAAGATCGGGTGCATATTGTTTTACTCGTGTCTGTCTGTCTGTGTGTCCGAAAACTTTACATTTTGCCTTTTCTCGAAAATTATTTGACATACAAAGCTCAAATTTGGTATGTAACCTCCTTTCAATGATAGC
Source organism: Fragum sueziense (assembly GCA_963680895.1). Classification (NCBI taxonomy): domain Eukaryota; kingdom Metazoa; phylum Mollusca; class Bivalvia; order Cardiida; family Cardiidae; genus Fragum; species Fragum sueziense. The sequence continues at coordinate 44,746,227 of OY804603.1, forward strand.
TATCTGTTCCATGCAATATGACCATTTCGTGGGCATTTGTGTTTCACAAATACATCTTGTTTCAACCATGTTTCCATGAAGCTATAGTTTTCAAAAGGGTAATTATCCAGTCATATACTTTGCTCATGGCATTCAAAGATCATAGTCATAATCATGCATTTAACTCTTAATTGCAGGAGACCTTGCAGATCTTATATTTGTATTCTTTGATCCAATTGGACAAGCCCTGTGTAAGCGTACATTGAACATTGTTGAGGAGTTGAGTAAGACCCATGCAGACAAGATGAAGTTCTATCTCAGTAAGGCAGATGAAGCCGGACATGAAAGTGACAGACAGGTAAAAAGTGTCATGTCTTGGATTCCCATTCCTCGCATCAGTTAATATTGGCTGCAATACCTGGGAAGTTTACAATTTTGAAATAGTATAAAATTATTATTTAATCAATGTAGCCGTCTGATTGCACTTCAAATATTTTGCATTAAAAGCATATTTTTTGATGGGCAGTCTGATCTAAAGATCTTGACCTTGAATTACCTAGATTTCAATTCTAGGCTGGAGCTCCTAAGCATGGATTCCTGTTGTTTCTCATACCAGTACTACCACAACACCTTAACCGAGCTTCCAGCTGCTGGCTAACATTGGTTCACGATATCAAATCATTAACAGGTGACGTTTTGTCAGAGAGGATATTTTTGCCACTTACCTTGCCTGGGTACCAAAACCGGGACCCTTGAGTGAAAGGCAGATACGCTACCAACTAGGCTATGGCCGCGATGGTTTTGAAACTGCCAATCAGCGACATTCGGACTCTCTTTAGGCTTCTCCCAGAAATGACATTGGCTGTCAAATAGTTATTGAATGTATTTGTTTGTTGTAGAGGGTGATGATGCAGATAGTACAGGAACTGTGTAAAAGACCAGGACTAAACAGAACTGGGTTTGATATGCCTACAATATATGTGCCTAATATGAACAACAAGGTGGGTGCTTCAAATTTGTCAATACTTGTCCCGACACTTGCATTCGCTTTTCAACAGAATCCTTTTATCTACAGCTTTATAATCAAGCTTTAGATTGAAATGTAATAGGACTAAAGGAGTTAAAATGACTAAAGCCTTAATCGTGTAACCAAAGGTGAAATTGGACTAGTTGCCTTGGTAAAAAGTTGTTAACCATTGTGCTACATGTAGTTTCACACCATTCAAATCTTCATTGTGTAATGTACATTCCTATCCAACACAACTTATCCTCTGCATACATGTATTTGATAATTTCAGTCACATTCTTCTGATTGATAGCAATGGGGAACAATTTTATTCAGTTGACCATGACATAATTTCGGACAATCAATATTACATCCGTAGGTGTTATGAAATCACGTAACTACGGCTTAAATGAAGCCGTAGTTACGCAAGTTTATAACAACACTGACGGTTTATCAACACATAATGGTGTACCAAGTCTAATTTTAGATCAGAAGTCATTGCTATTGTTTTGTTTGTAATTGTACCGATTGTACTTTTGTCTCTGTAGGGATCTCGATGTGCGAATCAGATAGAGGAAGTATGTAAAGAGGTGGAGAAGACCATCAACCAGACTATACAGACAACACTGAACTCACTGGAGAAAGATTGTAATAATATAGCTAAAACAGTGGAAGATAAACTAACTTTAGACAGGTATGTGTCTCAAAAAATGGACATATAGATCTACTATAAAATGGTATTCAGCAGTTGGTACCATGCAAAGACTGCACCTCGATATTTAATGAAAAATTTATGCAAGATTTACAACTAGTCTTGAAACATCCTATGATAATGGAAGGTACAAAACTTCTATGCTACTTTGATAAATTCTGCCTATATGCGAATACATACACAAAGAGTTTTTTTTTTAAATCTGGACTATCTTACACTCATGCTTAAGCATAGTATCTGAAATTAAACCAATGCGGATTGTTAAGTCTGTGTGACTGAGTAATGCCAATCTTAGGATCATGTTTTAGATTCTTGTTCAGTCAATATCCTCTCTGACTTTGGCCAAAGTTACTTGTTTGCTACTTATGGATGAATTTATTTTATACAAAGAATAATGTTATTGGAAGAACTGTTGGTGGCTCAGATTGGATGTTTGAACTGGTTTGAAATACCAGAATTACATGGTCAGGTGCTCCAGCTAGTGCAGTATAACTGAAACATCGTTGAAAATGGTATTGAATCCTAGTTAATATAATCTTACGTTAAGTCACTGTAAAAATATTAAGTGACCCTGTTAAACTCAAACTGAAGTTAAAGTAGTTCATGACATTTCCATGATAATGGTGCTGTTTCCATTTCAGTATGACTAATGCCCAGAACTTGAAGTCCCGACTGCGTGGTGCTACATATTGTTTTATCGGGATGTTTCTACCGTTTGTGTTGTTGGCCACATTTCTCATCAGTAACAAACAGAAGTTTCTGGTTACACTGTTTGGTAAAGATATGGTAGAAATGATCGCTCTTTATATGGTAAGTGTAGTCAACCATATGTAATTCAAAATTTATATATCCTAACTCTGTTTACCATGTCAATGCAAAATTTATAGCTGTCGCAGAGGACCACATTAATGGTGCAAAAAGCAGGGCATTTTAACAATAAACATACACTTAAAGACACTTCCAATGCAACACTTACCTTTTTGGTGATAATTGCATAACATCTGTAATTTTCACGAAGAAACATTGAGTAGAAATCATTAAATTTGCAGTTCATATAATATGACCAGAAAACAAAAAGTCACAAAAAAGCTGTGGGAGCTGATAACGTAAATTCAGGTTATTCATGTAACAGCAGTAAAGTTTATGACATTCTGCTAACATTCTGTGTGTCCGCCATGGACCTAAATGACAGGAAGACACCCCCTCCTCATTGATAAAGCATAATTGATGATGAATCTTTGCGGGATCATTTCTAACTCGTCCCTTTTAAGTTCCTGTTCAAATTGTTGAAAGTTTCTTGCAGCAAAAGTGTGAAAAACTAATGGTTGGTAACAAATTCGATGATTTTGTGCAATGCTGACACGTACAACACATTATTTCTTAAACAAAATAGGTGCAACTGAATTCTAGTATTGCCTCGCACGTGAAAGCATGTTATCAAATCTTTTGAAGCAGTGGTATGAGATATGAGCATGATTTGGTGACGCTGCTTTGATGCTATTGAATTCTGCAATTGCCTGGGGTTTTGCGACTTTTCATAATTGAGTCTTAGTGAAAACCCTAAATATTTTTATACCCCCGCAAACGAAGTTTGGAGGGGGTATACTGGAATCAACCTGTCGGTCCAGTGGTTGGATGGTTGGAAGGTTGGATGGTTGGATGGTTGGTCTGTCTCCAAAACTTTGTCCGGACAACTTCTCCTACACTTGTTGACCGATTTTGTTCATACTTGGCACAAGTGTTCATTGTGACCTGCAGATGTGCAAGACACTCATTTCACGAAAATCGGACCGATACTTTTTGAGTTATGGCCCCTGATTTGACCAAAAAATACTTGTCCGGATAACTCCTCCTACACTTGTGGACCGATTTAGTTCATACTTGGCACAAGTGTTCATTGTGACCTGTAGATGTGCAAGACGCAAATTTCAAGGAAATAGGACTGATACTTTTTGAGTTATGGCCCCTGATTTGACCCAAAAATGCTTGTCCGGCCAACTCCTCCTACAGTTACTGTCCGATTTGCTTCATACTTGGTACAGGTGTGCATTAGGACCTGTAGGTGTGCAAGACGCACATTTCACGAAAATCGCACTGATAATTTCTGAGTTATGGCCCCTGATTTGACCAAAAAATGCTTGTCCAGATAACTCCTCCTACACTTGTGGACCGATTTAGTTCATACTTGGCACAAGTATTCATTGTGACCTGTAGATGTGCAAGACGCAAATTTCACGGAAATCGGACCAATACTTTTTGAGTTATGGCCCCTTATTTGACCCAAAAATGCTTGTCCGGCCTACTCCTCCTACAGTTACTATCCGATTTGCTTCATACTTGGCACAGGTGTGCATTAGGACCTGTAGATGTGCAAGACGCAAATTTCACGAAAATCGGACCAATGCTTTTTGAGTTATGGCCCCTGATTTGACCAAAAAATGTTTGTCCGGATAACTCCTCCTACACTTGTGGACCGATTTAGTTCATATTTGGCACAAGTGTTCATTGTAACCTGTAGATGTGCAAGACGCAAATTTCACGGAAATCGGACCGATACTTTTTGAGTTATGGCCCCTGATTTGACCCAAAAATGCTTGTCCGGCCAACTCCTCCTACAGTTACTATCCGATTTGCTTCATACTTGGCACATGTCTGCATAAGGACCTGTAGATGTGCAAGACGCACATTTCACGAAAATCTGACCTTTACTTTTTCAGTTATGGCCCTTGATTTTACCAAAAAATGCTTGTCCGCACAAGTCCTCCTTTAGTTACTATCTGATTTGCTTCATACTTGGCACAGGTGTGCATTAACTTCTGTACAGAGTGTCCCAAAAAAAAAGCGGAACCCATTTTTGAAAGCGCATTGCTCATGTATCAAGTAATATTTCTCCACCAAATTTACATATGCAATAGCAACGACAGTTTTCTATTAGCAGTCAAAATTTTGTTGAAAAATAACGATTACTTTTGATATTAATATTGCCATTCAAATGAATATACCCGGAAAACCGTTTTAACACGATATCGATCTTTTCGTTTTGCAGCGCGTGCATACACTCATTGAATAAATTGACGCTATACAAATGTTTAATAAATTCAATACAATACAAAAGTGATTTTGAAACATTGTACTCACAATAGTGCATTTTCATCTCATCTTTTTTGCTAATAACTTAACTGTTAAAGAAGAGCTGTGATGCAACTTAAATGAATACAAACAAAATATCCAAGTATTTTTTATCTGACCAACATGCTGGTCACCGCTCAATTGAAAAGTATTACAGGTTTCATTTGACCTGACACTAACCTTTATGCAAAACATGATCATATGTGACAAATAACACAAAATTCGCCAAAAAGAATTAAATCATGATCCACAGAAATGTACACTGTGCAAGAAAATTATGACTGGACTAATTTAACATATCAAGCAGCTTTAGCTTGTAATTTATGAAAATAAAAGTTAAAACTGCGCCATGTAAAATAAATCACATAATAATTTGAGATTGATTCAAACAACCACCCTATGGACTCAATTTGATCGTACAGCACGTGTACATATCAAATTTTGAGAAAATCGGTACATACATGTACGGTACAGAATTCATCAGCTGACCATTAGTGCACTTTCACGAACAAACAAGACGAAAAAATCAAGATCATGTCAGATCGGTTTTTTAGTGTCATTATTAATTTGCTTATAACTTTTGAACCGATGCATATTTTTAAGTGAAATTTGGAACACAAATGCAACAATAATGTATCTTCAGTACTGCAAATTCAAAAATTAGATTCTTTGATTACGCTTTAAAATATTTGACTTTGAATTATGGTTCCGTTTTTTTTGGGACACTCTGTACATGTGCAAGATGCACATTTCACGAAAATCAGACCGACACTTTCTGAGTTATGGCCCCTGATTTGACAAAAATGCTTGTCCGGACAATTCCTCCTACAGTTAATGAACAATTTGCTTCATATTTGGCACAGGTATGCATTAGGACCTGTATATATGCAAGATGCAAAATTTATGGAAATCAGACCGATACTTTCTGAGTTATGGCCCCTGATTGGACCAAATTTCAATAAAATCGGATTGACAATTTCTGAGTATGGCTCCTAAATCAACAAAAATACTTGTCCGAACAAAGGTGGTGGCGGGGGTATTTGTATCACCTTCAGTGATAGATTTCTAGTTTATGTTCGGATCAATCGATTTTGATGAAATTTACAGAAAACATGTCAACGTAGTTGAGTTATATTTCTTGAAAATTTCATACCTAATATATTGCATTATTTATTCAATTATGATGAAAAATGTATGTGTTGCGTTGGAAGTGTCTTTAAGTGTAGTAGCATGGAAAACACAATGGAAAAGGAGAAAATTCTACATTTCAATGCAGTAAAATAGCAGCTTCACTTATTGTACAGATATATTCTTTTGTACTATCTATAGCTACACTGGATGAAGGACAGTAAGCTATTGTCATGGTGTTGTGTCCATTGTGTGTCTGTGCGTGTGTGCGTCTGTGCTTTGTCTTTTTCTTTAAAAATCTTCTCTCAAACCAGTTGGCCAATTTTGACCAAACTTGGCAGAAATGTTCTTTGGGTGACCCTTTACTTAAATTGTTCAAGGAATTTTAGTTGGTCCATAAATGTTGGCGTGGCAGGGTGTGGCTTATCAGACTTTGAGGAAATCACGAAAATTTCTTTAGAAATCAACAATTGGACCAATTTTTACCAAACTTTGCACAAATGTACCTAGGTGGCCCTTTACGCAGATTGTAGGAGAAATTTTGATTGGTCCATAAATGTGGGCATGGCAGGGCGGGGCTTATCAGACTTGGAGAAATCAAGAAATAACTCTTCAAAAATCAACCATTTGGTCAATTTAGACCAAATTTAGCAGAAATGTTCCTTAGGTGACCCTTTGCTTCAAGTGGACATAAAACTTTGATTGGTCCGTAAATGTGGGCGTGGCATACTTACAGGAATAACAAAGATATTCTTTAAAAATCAACCATTGGGCCAATTTAGTCCATTTGGATTGCCCTTTAATTAAATTTGTTCATGAAATTTTGATTGGTGCATAAATGTAGGCATGGCAGGACAGGGCTTATCACACTTCCTGTTAAACAGCTATATTTGAACCGCCCCATTGATTGATATATAGACAGTGGAGTGATACAGGCCCTCTTGTTCTATATTTTGTATATTTGACAATACATGAAACACACATTATGTTACAGGGTCCCCTGTCTACAGTGTGGACGTCCATACCTCCAGACTACTCTATCTATGTACTGGCTGGTATTGTGGTGCTCGCTTTGTTTATGTTGTTAATCGGAAAGTTATCTTCAAGGTAAGTAGTGTGCCATATTCTGGTGTGTAGTGAATGATTTTCTGTAGATATTTTGCGAGCCTGTACTTTACGTACAGGGAGCTAATGTCACAGCCCTAGTGTCGGCTTCTCGTCCCGTCTTCACTTGAAAACCTTAACCTGGTCTCTATCTCGGGCACTATTATAGGTAAAGCATTGATATTTCACACATGGATACCTTCTGCCAAGACCTTTCATTTTGGACCATGACCTAGTGACCTTGACCTTTGAGATTGAGCTTCTTTTGAAAACTTTAACCAGGTCTATATCTCATGCAATATCATTGATAGCCTTGATATTTCACATGTGGATACCTCCTGCTAAGACCTTTCATTTGAGACCATGACCCTTTGCCTTGTGACATTGACCTTGGAGTTTGACCTACTTTTAAAAACTTTAACCTGGCCTTCATCTTAGGCACTTATTAGAGAAAGAGCCTTGATATTTCACACATTTGTGCCTCCGACCAAAACTTTTCATTTTGGACTGTGACGTTTGACCTCTTGACCTTGGCCTTAGAGTTTAAACGTTTTTGGGACAAGCTCCTGTATAGGCGAGCTAAGTTGTCCGCGGACATTTCATGTTAAGCCTGTATCGAAAGATTGGGAACATATCCTATTCCACATTTGAGGTTTCAACAAAAACCTTGTAACTGCAGCTTAAAACAAGCTGTGGTTACTAGGTTTTTGTTGAAAAATGCACATTATCTGTCCATCAATCTGTCTCTGACTGCCTGTCTGTCCTTTAACTAGATGTTGCCATATCAGGGATATTTGTGTTTCTTGTTCAACAAAGATTCAGATATGACTAGATTAATTAAGAAAGATTAAGTGATTGAATTTCAAAATGATTAATCTTTAAATACTTTTGTTTCGACTAAATAGAAAGAAATGCTTTTGTTGAGTGCAAGAAAATTTGTTCACATATAATATATCCTAAATATAGTCTCGCAAAGAATATAATTCTGTTGTATATCAAACTTCATTTAGATTTACCAGTGTTTACACGTGCACACATTCACAAGAACAATTTCAGTCTTTTTTTAAAAGCGGATTTTCACAACCAATGTCATGTTTTATCTTTTGTGTGTTTCAGGACAAAACCAACCCTGTCCAGAAAACAGAGAAGGAATATGCAAGAAATTAAAGAGTTTGTACTTACTACTGTAAAAACTAAAAAGGTGAGTTACATACAAATTGATCCTGGAATCGGAAATAGGGCTCTTATATAATTTCTGAGTGAACTTTACCCTTTCCCAAACGACAATTTAAGGGGGTTCCAATCTGAAAGCTGCTGCAGAGGACAAAAGGCATTTTGATGAAGATTGGATTGGTGTGTAATATAGCTTGGAAAATGTTGAGGTAAAAGTTGAAACTGCTGGTTATCAGCAGTTTCTTCTTTTGCCTCATTGTTTTCCCAATCTATTTCTATTAGGGACGTCAAAACCAGGTCTTGTTTGGGAAAGGGTTAAATTTTGTTATTTGTAGAGGGGGATCCAGGTTTTATGAAGATGATTAAAGAACAATACATTGTCTCCCTTGTGTTTATAAAGTTGGGTGGGGGGATTGCATGTTTGTCTTTCTGTCATCAATGGAATAGCCTGATTAACATTTTCTCAAACAAGATCTGGTTTTTATAAAAGAAGCCTGTGAAAACGTTGAGGCAAAAAAGGAAATACTGATGACCAGCATTTCCTCCTTTTGCCTCAACATTTTCTAAACTATATTTTACCCAATTCCAGTCTTTATTAAGCCCTCAGCAGCTTTCAAATTGGAGCTCCCTAAAATTTTGGTGTTTGGTAATGGGTTAAGAATGTTTTATTTGTCTTTCAGCAAAAGTTATATGCAGACTACTTAAAGCAGAGTGTCGCAGACCATGACCTTTAACCTTGACCCTGACCTTCAAGCCACAAGGTCATCTGTCATCATTTTGTGTTCCAGTCATTAAAACATCATCTCATCACAGACTAACTTATTACATTAATCAGGAACTCGCAATTGTCATTATGGCATTAACCAGGAACTTATAAATCTTAAACCTTTTGCAATTGACAAAATCTTAGGATAGTCCAAACTGAAAGGAGTTGCAAACAACAAAATCAATACTTGTTTAATGTGGAATATCTCAATATTATAACAAAGGAAACCTCGATGGAAATGGAGCAAATGCTGATCATCAGCATTTTCTTCTTTTCCTGCAATGATTCTTAAACCCATGTCCAGTAGTCATTGTTAAAATCACAAATAAATTGTCTAGCAGTTATAAGTTCAAGACTGGTCTGAAATCAAAGTATTGCAGACAAAAAAATCTGAAACCTGGTACATGTATATTATTTTTCTGAAGTATTCACTTTGAAAGCTTTAACTTGTTAGAAACGTATTTTCATGTCTTCTGTTTGCTTCATATACAAGATTATAAGTAAATGGGTATTTGTGCAATGGCAGCTGAGCAATGTTGATGCAATGTTTGAAAAAATAATTGATGAGATTGTTGAGTACATTGTCTACATTTCTTCTTCTTTAACCCATTCCCACACACTGACTCTTTCTGACTCCCCTAAACATAAAGGCTTAAGAAAACATTGTAGAAAATGAAGAAATTGCTTGTGACAAGCAATTCCTTCATTTCCCAAAATGTTTTTCACCTCCAAAGACCAAAACTTTTTTGAATTTCAATCAATTGTTATTTTTGTCTGCAACATCTTTGAATTTAGACCAGTCTAAAATTTTGCCGTCTGGTATTGGATTAAAGTTGATGGTTGGGAGAGTGAATAAGTTTTTCTTGGGGAACAAAGTTTTATTTTGGAAACAGATTCAAGGGAAATTATTTCTTGGCATTATTGTTTGACTTTATCAAATTTTGGCTGTAGATTACAAGTTGATGATTCATTACAAAACTATTGTGTGTGCAAAGAATACAATGTGAATATCATCGCTTTTCAACAAAAACCTCGTATCTGCAGATTGTTTTAAGCTGCAGATACGAGGTTTTCATTGAAAAGCAGCGATATACAATAGTTTTGCTCTACCTTTGAACTTTGTTGACTCATCTTAGCCTAAAATGAAATTTGATTTTGACATTAAGAAATAAGACATAATAGTTGTACTACAGAGTGTCAAAAAAAAAAAACGGAACCCATTTTTGAAAGTGCATTTCTCATGTATCTAGTAATATTTCTCCACCAAATTTACATATGCAATAGCAACGACAGTTTTCTATATGGAGTTAAAATTTGGTTTAAAAATAACGATTAATTTTGAAAATATTGGCATTCAAATGAATGCACCCGGAAAACCATTTTAACACGATATCGATCTTTTCGTTTTGCAGCGCGTGCCTACACTCATTGAAAAAACGCTATACAATTGCTTAATATATTCAATACAATACAAAAGTGATTTTGAAACATTGTATTCACAATTGTGTATTTTCATTTAATCTATTTTGCTAATAAATAAACTGTTAAAGAAGAGCTGCGATGTAACAAAATATCCAAGTGCATCACAGACTCATGAATAACAATCATAGGCACTTGTTTTATTTCTGACCAACATGTCGGTCACCGCTCAATTGAAAAGTATTACAGGTTTCATTTGATCTGACACTGACCCTTATGCAAAACATGTTCATATATGACAAATAACACAGAATTCACCAAAAAAAGAATTAAATCATAGCCCACAGAAATGTTTACTTCGCAAGAAAATTAAGACTGGACTAATTTTAGGAAACATATCAAGCTTGTAATTTATGAAAATTAAAGTTAAAACTGCGCCAAGTGAAATGAATCACATAATAATTTGAAATTAATTCAAACAACCACCATATGGACTCAATTTGAACAAATAGCGCGTGTACATATTAAATTTTGAGAAAATCGGTACATACATACACAACGGTACAGAATTCAACAGCTGACCCTTAGTGCGCTTTCCCGCACAAACAAGATGCAAAAATCAATATCATGTCAGATCGGGTTTTTAGTGTCATTATTAATCTGCTTATAACTTTTGAACCAATGCATAATTTTAAGTGAAATTTGGAACACAAATGCAAAAATAATGTATCTTGAGTACTGCAAATTCAAAAATTAGATTCTTTGCTTACACTTTGAAATATTTGATTTTGAATTAGGGTTCCGTTTTTTTTTTGGGACACTCTGTATATCTGTACTTCTAATGTTTAACCTTTTCTGGAACAATTCATGATTTTGAGATTAATAAATAGATTTTGGGACATTTCATGTTATAATCTTTTCTGCAATGATTGAACTTAAGGAAGAGCAAACTTTGTTGTTCCGGGGTCTAGAATCAAGTTAATCAGTATGAGAAAATTGTATTTTTGTATGTGTTCATTTCGAAATATTATGGGCAGCTATGCATTTACTTTTGATAATGTAGAGAGGGTATTTTTACATGAATTGTATGTGATTATATGTATATATTGAATGATTTACTATGCATGAAATAGATAGCCAATTGAATATGCCATGGTCGGATGCTATTAACCATGTTTTGTAAGTCTGCTCAAGGGCTTAGTGCACATATATTTATGATAGTTTTGTGCCGGTCCCTTGAATTGAACACTGTATACAGTGAAAAAGATAAAAGAATTCTTTTAACAGTTGTAAAAGAAATTGTATCGTAAATGAAATTGTATCATAAACAATAGTAAGAGCTCTATGAAAGTTAACTCATTCCCACCAGTGACTCTTTTTGACTCCCCACAAGAGAATGGCTTTGGAAAACATGGTGGAAAATGAAGAAATTGCTTGTGACAAGCGATTTCTTCTTTTCCCACAATATTTTCTATCTGAAAAGACAAAAAAAACTTAAATTTTATCCACTTGAAATTGTCGTCTGCAACATCTTTGAATTTGGAGAGGTCTAAAATTTCTGTTTGGTAATGGGTTAAGAAAAAGTAATGACCAATGTGTGCTTGATCAATTGATTTTCATTATTTAACACTCATCCCAAACAGTGATATTTCAGGCTATCTGTGTATGAAAGCTGCTACTGAAGACAAATTGTTGTTTAATAAAGATAAAATTGTAGAGAATATAGCATAGAAAATTTTGAGGCAAAAGAAGAAAAAACTGGTCATCAGCATTTTTATGCTCCCCGAAAAAATTTGGGGGGAGCATATAGTCGCCACGCTGTCCGTCCGTGTGTCCGTCCGTCCGTGTGTCCGTCCGTCCACAGCCATATCTCAGCAACCCTTGGACCAAATTCAATGAAACTTCACATGTGAACTCCCTGGATCAATACCTAGAGACCTTTTTCTCCGTTTGTAAATTTAAGGCTGTGTCATGGAAAAAGGAGCCTTAGTGTAAAAATTAGTTTTTCTCTTATTTCTCTTCATCTAATGGGCAGAATTTAATGAAATTTTGTGCTCATGTAATGAATAGGATGTTCTAGACCATATTCTATAAATAATGTGTGTACAAAAAAGCTGTCATGGGAAAAGGGGGCTTAATGTATGATAGTTTTTATTTTGTGACAAACACTTATTCGGGGAGCATAATCCGTCTGTGACGGCTCTTGTCTTTTTTGCCTTGGCATTTTTTTTACAGACCTTTCCTTTTAGGGATGTCAAATTATGGCTTTTTTTGGGAAAGGGTTAAAGAAATTGCTGGTGAATTATATTTTGCCTACAATATCAACATAAATCTTGCCTTATGAAATTATGAAATGTAATAAATTAGTCAATCATAATTCTGTGAAATAATGCAATCAAATGATTTGTGAAATTAATGTCCAATATTAAGAAAAAAAGAAAGTGCAATGTCTGATTTCCAATGAATTAATTACCTTATTTGAAAATCCTATCTTGTGAAGTTTATTCTGTACTGGTAATCTGTGAACATTAAAGCTTTATTTTATTTAAATGTAAGAGTTGTGGTCTTTATAATACCAAATTGAAATATGTAGAGAACAAGCCCTGATTTGGTAGAAAGAAGGTAATAATGTACAAACAGTATTTTCTTCTGAGGATTCATATTCTATAAATTATATACTGAGAGGCAAAAATAAGTATACACCCTAGTTCTACCACGTCTTCTGAGAAAATGATTTATAGACTATGTATGATTTTTAAACTCCACCGAAGGTGGTTGTTTATTGGTGTAACCTTCTCTGTCTATTCGTCTGTATGTCATTCCTTCCGCTGCGAAGGTTTTTTCATATCGCATAGCGCCATCGAAAAAGGGGACTTAATCAATTAATTAATGCAATCATTAACGTTGACACAACCCTGCATTTATGAAGAGATTTGGATAGAATTTTCACAGAAAGTGCCTAGTCACCTAGTACCATGCGTAAATTGTTAGTGCTTTTCCATATTACAATGCGTCATGGCAAAAGGGGGCTTGATGCAAAAAAGTTATCCGACATGACCCCTTTTAAATTTACTGACGGATTTTGATTGAATTTGCACCGAATGTTCATAGTCACCTGTCTAAGTGTTTAAAGTGCCACGTTTCTGTAATATCATGCTGCGTCATAGGAAAATGGGCCCTAATGCAATAAAGTGGCACATTGATCGATTGATACCAGCCACCAAAAATTGTGTTATAATGTTTCAGAAATTTTAAGCTTGTGATTTGTTGTAATAAGGAATAAAGAAATCAAATACGGATTTACAGCAAAATTTTATGCTCCACTAAGTCGCACATGCAAAGTTTGCAAAAACAGCATGTAGCAAGAATAAGGATAGTTAAGCAATTTCAGTTGAAATTTAACAACACTGTATTATTGGTCTATGCTTAGAAACAAATTATACAAAATTTCGAGTTGATATGATGAAAATTAACAGAGATATTGACAAAAGAAAAGTGTATACTTTCTTTTGCCTCTCAGTATATAATTACAGTCAACACTCCTTGTGTCAAAGTCAGACGGGCCGTTGAAATACCTCAACATATCCGAAGTTCGATTTTGTTTCATTTCCATTTAAATGACATTTGACCATTCTATTGCCTCTCAAGTGCATTCATAATTGAAATATAGAAGGAAAAGAAATCGCTCGAAACGAGCAATTTCTATCCCTCTCCTACTAAATTTCAATGGCTATGTTTATTTCAAAATTATTTTCTTTAAACTTTTTGATATTCACTGATGAAGACGGGACCAAACATTCACTTCGACTTAAGCAGAAATTCAACTTTTCCGATGTTGACAGAATGATTGTCGACTGTAGACTGTATATATCATATTTCTGGTGACATCTGACATGTGATTTATCTTATGAGAGTACCTTGAAAGTTTGTCATCTGAGAAAGTCTTATTTTAATGACTACTTCTGGCAGATTTTATACACAACTTGTCCTTTACAAGTAGGCCAGTTTGGTATCACTTAAAGATGTGAATGACATACTTTCTTTATAGTCTGGTTTACCTGCCCCTAATACAGCGTTATTGGGTCGGGCAAATACCAACAATGGCGGCGCCCACTGGGGTAATACTTTTACAAAGGTAAAGAACGAAGTTTTTAAATTTTGTGAGCAGGGAAGGGTCATTAGAAGAGTAGATAGTTTTCGGTATATTTTTGAGACTAGCAGTAACAGTTTTAAACGACCACCACGCTAACCCGAAATAAAGCGGTTTTAAGTTATGAACATATAAACTATATATTGGCAATTTGATTTTAAGTTTAACCAGTTGTCTAAAAATATTACCCCAGTGGGCGCTGTCATTGTTACTGAGTGCCTGAAGTCCTAAAATACAAAGTAGGCCTACGACAGGGAACCAGACTAACTTTCTTTAATGCTTTTAGGTGGATTATAGAGAAATAAGAGTAGATTATCATTTGATAAACTCTCCGCCTATCCAGTGACATTATCAAAAACTTATGCCCTGCTTTCGTTAATTTCACCCTATCCGACGTTATCTAAGCAGGGCCAAATAAGTGACGTCATCATAAGCGTTGCATAGCAGTCATGTGCAAAATGACGCGCTTAAAAAGAAAATTTGTCATAAAATTTTCACATTTTGTCTGATTTTTGCATTAAAGAAATAGAACAATTGTTTGTTTTTCGAGTAAGATCGATTCATATTTCATTTCGTGAACAACCAAAGCTACATTTTCGCTCGTGGCTTCGCCACATGTGAAAATAAAGCTTTTGTTGTTCACTCAATGAAATATGAATCGATCTTGCACTGAAACAAACGATTATCCTTTATTTCAAACATTTGTCTCCCACCTATGGATGCATAATCATACACTTAAGTTGGAGAGCAGCTGGAGACTCACTGTCAGTAAGACTGTTATCCATTGTTGGGTGCTCTAGCTTCCACAATATGACAATAGCAGACGAAAGAGGTACTATGTACTATTCAAAAAAGATTGAATGGGGTTTTACATGTCCTTTAACCCTTTCCCAAACAAGACCTGGTTTTGACATCCCTAATAGAAAAGGCTTTGGAAAACATTGAAACAAAAGAAGAAACTGCTGATAACCAGCAGTTTCTCCTTTTGTCTCAATATTTTCTATGCCGTATTTTACACAAATTCTATCTTGATAACTTCCATTTAGTCATTTTGGGGAGTTTTTGAAGTGGATCACCCGTAAATTTTGCCGTTTGGGAAAGGGTTAACTGCATTCGTTGATATTGCTGCTGCTGCAGCACCTAATCAGATTCCTAGCATTTCTCACTAATAGCATTTTCTTCTTTTGCCTCAATGTTTGTCCAAGCAATTTTCAACAGGGACATCAAAACCAGGTCTTATTTGGGGTAAGGGTTAAACCAAGTAATATCAGAATTATTGCCCAGGTTATAGAAGATTACCTTTAACCCCCCAGTCCCACTGAGCCCGATTTCCAAAATATTTGTAGTGCCTCGGAAGAGCGCATTGTCACCGATATACTACGAATTTGAGCCCACTATTTCTGTCCATCCAAAGATGGGGTGTATAGACCATTTTGTTAAGTCAACGCAGTTGATCGCTGAGATTTTGGAGTATTCGTAGTGCATCGCCGCTGTTCGGTGTTCATCGCTGGATTATATATAGCCAAATAGGCAAAATGTGTTGCCGAATAACCCCAATATACTAACCCAAACATCGACTTAGTACGAGGTGCACCGATTTTACCACGATTTTTAATATCGGTAGAACAATTTGTGCATGTTGAAATTTTTGTCCCCGATTTATTTTTGATCCCGATTTGGTGCCGATTTGAATCAGGATGAACTATGAGTCTCCCGAAGTAATCCGATTTCCGTCTGATTTCTAAATTTTCGAAATCGGGATCAAATCGGGGTCAGTGGGACCGGGGGGTAACTGGTGACTGTCGGATGTTACTGTATGAAAGAAGAAGCGTCACCGAGTGGATCAAAAATTCCAAGTCAAATTATCTCCCTTGGTTGATCACAGAAAGAAATTTCTTCATGCCATGATCATTCCTGTCATGAAAATCTGTTCAGCTGCTTGGGAGGGGTTGCGTTGACAAGAAATGCGGACGGACAGACAGAGAAGGCGATTCCTACATATAGCAGTGTTCTCCCCAGCCAAATAAGCTGTATCGGCCCCACCACAGCTTCATGTAAATTACTATGATGCCCCTACAGCTTCAAAATTACTCCTACAGCTTAATTTCTCCAAAATGGTCACCCAAATAGAGACGTTAAGAAGTATTTTGTCTCAAAAACTGATAAATAATGCATTCTTACATATCAATATGTGACAATTCTGTATAAAAACCATAATGGGAAAGGAAGAAATTGCTCAAAATTGAGCAATTTCTTCTTTTCCCATTAATGTTTTTTTTTAGCTCACCTGAGCACAAAGTGCTCAAGGTGAGGTATTGTGATCGGTCGTTGTCCGTCCGTCCGTCCGTCTGGCCGGCCGTCCGTCCATCCGTCCACAATTTCTTTAAAGATCTTCTTCTCCCAAACCAGTAGACCAATTTTCTTGAAACTTGGCAGGAATGATCCTTGGGTGAAGGGCTTTCAAAGTTGTTAAAAGAATTTGATTCCATCAAAGACTCTGGCTGCCGCGGCATGAGAAAAGGGGAAAATAGCCAAATCTTTTAAAAATCTTCTTCTGCCTAACCAGTCAGCCAATATTCTTGAAATTTAACATGAATGATCCTTTAGTGTAGGGCTTTCAAAGTTGTTAAAAGAATTTCATTCCATCAAAGACTCTGGCTGCCGCGGCATGAGAAAAGGGGAAAATAAGCCAAATATTTTATTAAAAATCTTCTACTGCCTAATTAGCAAGCCAATATTCTGGAAACTTCACATGAATGATCCTTGGGTGAAGGGCTTTCAAAGCTGTTAAAAGAATTTGATTCCATCAAAGACTCTGGCTGCCGCGGCATGAGAAAAGGGGAAAATAGCAAAATCTTGTAAAAATCTTCTGCCTTCAACTAGTTGGCCAATATTCTTGAAACTTCCCATGAATGATCCTTTGGTGAAGGGCTTTCAAAGTTTTTGAGAGACTTTGATTTCATCAAAGCCTTTGACTTACGCGGCATGAGAAAAGGGGAAAATAGCCAAATCTTTTAAAAATCTTCTGGCTTACTACATGTAGTGGGCCAATATTCACACGAATGATCTTTGGGTGAAGGGCTTTCAAAGTTGTTATAAGAATTTGATTAATATCAAAGCTCTTAGTGCAGTGGCATCAGAAAAGGGGTAAAAGAGCAAACACTTTTGAAAAGGCTGAATTTTGTTTCATTCTTTTGAAAAACTAAGGAAAAGGGGCTTTATTGCAAAATTCTTAATTTGCTGCTATACAGGTCAAAATGTTTATTTCAACAAGGCAAGAAATTTCAGGTGAGCGATCTAGGGCCATCATGGCCCTCTTGTTTCACAATCATTTACATGGACACAATTTCAATTTGCCCCTAAGGCTTCAAATTATTCTGCGGAGAACCCTGTATAGTTTGTAAAAAATTCCCCTGAACCTGACGAATATGCAATGAGTAATTGTGACCCAGAACAATCAATACTTGTCAGCAATTGACCAAACGCCAGTCGATAGATCGCTCCGCCCAACATAGAATCTAATACAAACAATAGGGTCAATGGTATGTCAATTGTTTTGATTGTCAGTCGATAGATCGATACAATACCATGTGCAACGAATAATTTAAGACAAACAAAGGTGATGTGGCATTTTTCTGATAATCCGTTGGCTTATCGATGGATTTGATTGACAGCCGGCGTTTGGTCAATTGCACAGTTGAGCAGTCAATAGTTTCTGTAAGCATTGTCGACATACACCATCTGTCAATATACATTTGACAGTCTTAAATATATTTGGAAAATTGTGTAATTACTTGGGCCAGGTTCAGGTGAAATAGTTCTAGCTATACCCTGCAAACTTTGTGCGGGTATAAGTTCACTGGTGGTGAACTCGGCCAAAGCATTGGACGTTTTTTCCCGATCATAGTATTCCGTCGGTGTTGTTATAAAATATCGTAACTACGGTTTTGATAAAGCCATAGTTACGAGATTTTATAACAACACAGACGCTTTGTCGATACATATCAATAAACCAGGTCTATCTTTAGAACAAATTCATTGTTATTAGAAAAACTATCCAATCAGATCTTTGAACTCACATTTAAACGCAAAATATCTGTACCTTGTTGTAGTGAAAAACGTCAATTGCTTTGGCCGAGTTCACCACCAGTGAGGTTGAAACATCTGGTTTAAATCAGATTGTACCACAATATCCAATCAGCGCCTCCAGCTGCTCTCTCACAAAGATCATTCACATCCAATGGAGAGGCAAACGACTTGTCAAACGTCAAGCCAGGGTTAGAACCAACAACCCCTGGATTATCTGATAGACTGGCATTACCATCTGAGCTTTCTAGGTTTGGTAAAAAAACAAGAGGGCCAAGATGGCCCTGGATCACTCACCTGATAGAAGTTTGAAACTTTCTCCATGCAGAACAAGGCCCACCTTTTACATGACCTAGGTATCTCTAAGACAAGAACACGAAACTTAAGATGCGAGATTATGATCCAGCTGAAAACAGCATTCTTAATCTTTAATCATTTAATGATCAATATTTGTGGCTGTTAAAGTGAAAACCAAGTCGATAATAATACATCAATTTTGTCATAATCCAGGGCACATAACTCTGTTCTGATAAAGATATTCTCATCAACCTTATGTCCAAGTTGTTTTTTTGATTGGTCAATATCTATTTGTGTTTTAGTGAAATTAAAAACGAAATCGGCAATTTTGTCATCATCAAGGGCACACAACTCTGGTTTTCCTAGTCCGATCAATATGAAAAATGAAATCATATAAGATCTCATGGTCACCAACATTGTGACCAAGTTGTGTCTTGATTGGTCAATATTTGTGTTTTTTAGAGTGAAAATAAAGTCGAAAACGGCAATTTTGTGAAATTCAAGGGCCAATAACTCTGGTTTTTCTGGTCCGATCAAGCTGAAAATTTGACACATTCAGCATCTACCAACATTGTTGCCAAGTTTTGTCTTGATCGGTCAATAAATGTAGATGCTAAAAAGTAAACAAAGTCAAAAACGGAAAATTTTTCAAATTCAAGGGCACATAACTCCAGACTTTCTAATTCAATGACACTGAAAATCGAACTCATTCATTATTGTATGGTTACCAACATTGTTACCAAGTTTTGTTTTGATTGGTCAATATTTGTAGATGCTAGAGTGGTAACAAAGTCGAAACTAGGTATTTTTGATATTCAAGGGCGCATAACTCCGGACTTCCTGATCCGATCTGACCCAAAATCAAACTCATCCAAGAACTTATTGGCATACATGTTATGACCAAGTTTGGTTAAGATTGATCAATATTTGTAGATGCTAGAGTGGTAACAAAGTCAAAACTAGCTATTTTTGATATTCAAGTGCGCATAACTCCGGACTTCCTGATCCGATCTAACCCAAAATCAAACTCATCCAAGAACTTATCGTCATACATGTTTTCACTAAGTTTACTTAAGATTGGTCAATATTTGTAGACATAAGAGTGGCAACAAAGTCAAAACTAGCCATTTTTGACGTTCAAGGGCACATAACTCTGGACTTCCTAGTCCGATCTGACTCAAAATCGAACTCATCCGAGAACTTATGGTCATACATGTTTTGACCAAGTTTGGTTAAGATTGGTCAATATTTGTGGGTGCTAGAGTGGTAACAACAAAATGTGAACAGACGGACGGACGGACGGACAGACGGACGGACAGACAGACGGACGCCGACAGACAAAAAGCGACCACAATAGCTCACCTTGAGCACTTCGTGCTCAGGTGAGCTAAAAAAAGGTAAGTGCTGATAATCAGAAACTGTAATTTTGTTATAAGCAGCAGCTTTAGAATTGGTTCATTTTGTCTCACTTATGTGACAGAGGTTCAGATTTTGCCAGGAAAGATCACACTTGGATAAATATACAACTTTTATATTTCAAATGAGTGAATGTTGGTTGGCCACTGTTATATAAAACCTTTCCAAGACAAAAACATTTTAGATTGGTCAAAATTCAAGGGAATGCCAACACCAAATTAATCCTAATTTCAGAATGAAATTTCTTTTTGATAAGGTAGTAAATGGTGAAAAAAATGGACAAAATGCAGGCAATCAGCATACATGTATTTATTTTTTTTTGTCAATATATCCTAAGCTTTTGAAAACATCTAGATGCATCCTTGCTTTTGAAATGGTGAAATGATAAAACTTGGTACTGTGGTCATGTACATGGCCTAGTGGTTAGGACGTCCGCCTTGGAAGCAGGCGGTCGAAGGTTCGAATCGCGGTGGAAGCCGGCCTAATGGGTTAGAACTGAAGCCACTGGTCGGTGAGCCGCCAGCTACTAGTAGTTAAAGTAATGATTACCATAGACCCAGACGCCCGGCACCATGAGTGGGGAATCAGGAGGTACTGAGCATTCAGAAGAGAGTCTCGTAAGCCAAAACTGGCTGGCCCTTTTAAAAGGAGCTGAAGTTTGCTCATTCAATATCTCTGCACCCTTTCACAGACAATACATACATTTGAAACCCTTTCCCAAATAAGACCTGGTTTTGTGGAAAATATAAGGGGAAAACAATGAGGCAATAGAGTAAAATGCTGATTAGAAACATTTCTCCTTCTGCTTTAATATTTTCACAGCTATATTCTACACAAATTGCATCTGTATAAAACAACCATTCATCTGCAGCAGCTTTCCAATTGGCAAGTCTAAAATAGCAAAGGTGCTGAGTAGTAAAGAAGCCATTCCGAATTTCAATTGCAACACGGTATCCTTAACCGTTTCCCAAACAACAAAATTTTACGGTGATCCACTTCAAAAACTGTCACAAACTAGAACTGTCGCAGAGCGGACAAATACCCCCCACTAGCGCCTTGTCACTGAAAAAGTGCTGTAGGTCAACCGGTTCTTGACTTAGAGCATGGAAATGGATTTTAAACAAAGTCCAATTGTGACCTTGACCTTTGTGACCCCAAAACAATAGGGCACCTCCTTGGGTCATGGGTAACAACTGTGTAAAGTTTCATGATCCTAGGTGTAACAGTTCTTGACTTAGAGCACGGAAACGGATTGTAAACAAAGTCCAATTGTGACCTTGACCTTTGACCTTCGTAACCCATAAACAATAGGGCACCTCCTTGGGTCATGGGCAACAACTGTGTAAAGTTTCATGATCCTAGGTCAAACGGTTCTTGACTTAGAGCATGGAAACGGATTTTTAACAAAGTCCGATTGTGACCTTGACCTTTGACCTTCGTGACCCAAAAACAATAG
Organism: Fragum sueziense; assembly: GCA_963680895.1. NCBI lineage: Eukaryota > Metazoa > Mollusca > Bivalvia > Cardiida > Cardiidae > Fragum > Fragum sueziense. Next base: position 44,768,048 of record OY804603.1, read on the forward strand.
GGCACCTCCTTGGGTCATGGGCAACAACTGTGTAAAGTTTCATGATCCTAGGTCAACCGGTTCTTGACTTAGAGCACGGAAACGGATTTTAAACAAAGTCCGATTGTGACCTTGACCTTTGACCTTCGTGACCCCAAAACAATAGGGCACCTCCTTGGGTCATGGGCAACAACTGTGTAAAGTTTCATGATCCTAGGTCAAACGGTTCTTGACTTAGAGCACGGAAACGGATTTTTAACAAAGTCCGATTGTGACCTTGACCTTTGACCTTCGTGACCCAAAAACAATAGGGCACCTCCTTGGGTCATGGGCAACAACTGTGTAAAGTTTCATGATCCTAGGTCAACCGGTTCTTGACTTAGAGCACGGAAACGGATTTTAAACAAAGTCCGATTGTGACCTTGACCTTTGACCTTCGTGACCCCAAAACGATAGGGCACCTCCTTGGGTCATGGGCAACAACTGTGTAAAGTTTCATGATCCTAGGTCAAACGGTTCTTGACTTAGAGCACGGAAACGAAAAAGTCTACGGACGGACGGACGGACGGACGGACGGATGGACGGACGGACGGACAGACAGACAGACATGGTGAAACCAATATACCCCCCTCTACTTCGTAGGTGGGGGGTATAATGACAAAATGGATGTTATTTAAGATAGGACTTGTGTAAAATATGGCACAGAAAATATTGAGACAAAAGGAGAAACTGCTGATTATCAGCAGTTTCTTCTTTTGTTTCAGTGTTTTCCCAAGCCTTTTCTATTAGGGACGTCAAAACCAGGTCTTGTTTGGGAAAGGGTTAAACATATTCAGTCACTTACAGAATGGTAAGGATTGTCGGGATATTTACAAACCTTACAAAGAAGTACACAACCTACAAGATAATTTTAATATCTTTATTCCACAAGCTTTGCACCATTTCAGCCTAATTATCATAAACAGTACTTTTATTTACTTTCACCCTTTCCCAAGCAAGACCTGATTTTGAAGTCCAAACAAGAAAAGTTTAAGAAAACATTGAGGCAAAAGAAGAAAATGAAGGTTACCTGCATTGTCTCCTTTTTCCTCAATAATTGTTGTACTTTATAGTTATTGTACTCAAACCCTACATATATGTTAAAACTCAATTTGTTTTATGTAGCAGAGTTTAAATTGAAACACTATTAACCTTTGTCCTATGGGAAATTCATCTGTCAACCCTTTCCCAAACGGACAAATTTTAGGGTGGTCCAGTTTGAAATCTGCTGCAAAAGACAAAATAAACATTGCTTATGAAAAGAAATTTGTACAAAATAGATCAGAAACTATTGAGACAAAAGGAGAAAGTGCTGATTATCAGCACTTTCTTCTTTTGCCTCAATGTTTTCCCAAGCATGACCTATGAAACCTGGTCTTGTTTGGTAAAAGGTTAAGGAAACAGAAAGCGTTACAGCAAAACAGCATCCAGCATACAACACCATGTATCAATAAACATCTTTACTCGTGACTGATTTTGTCACAATGTCTTTAAATGTTGTTTGTATAATACTGTATAGTTCGTGGTACGATGTGGGGATTATTTGTTCCAGTTTTAATCGTTTTCTTGGAGATAATGTGCTGTCTTCAGCTTCTCGGCAGCATTTAGCAAGGGAGAGATCTGAAAAACAAAATAATGTACATCTTAAATGGTGTAAGAAATCAAGATTACCAATTACCACACAAACGTCCCACAAGAAAAATGCTTTGAAAACATTGTGAGAAATAAAGAAATTGCTTCATTTCCCACAGTGTTTTCTACCTAATACAAACAAAACTTTTTCATTCACTTGAAGTTGTCTGAAAAACTTTGAAATTGGACAAGTTTAAAAGTTTGCTGTCTGGTAAAGGAATAAAAGCATAGTAGATGACAAATGAACGTCAGGGCAAATAGACATACATCTTACATACATTATTATTTCACCAGCATCTGTTTTCAAAAGCTATCTATATAGGTGAGTGGTATAACAAAACCCTACCTGACTGAGGTATATTACTGCTAGAGGTAACATGAGACAAACGGTAACATCCCAATTGGTCTACTCCCATTTCGTCTACTGTTTTTTAAGTGCATTGAGTCCCAATTCGTCTACAGTCCCAACTCGTCTACTTTCGCGTCAAATCATTAATAAACAACATTATTTCTGTTTTAAAGATAGAAATCAAGTCAATATATTCACAAATGAAATAGAAATAAATTTTTTTAATAAAAATCATATAATATGATATTTAAAAACAAAGTATAGAAAAGTAGACGAAATGGGAATGATGTCCAAAATAGTAGACAAATTGGGAGTAGACAAATTGGGAGTAGACGAAATGGGATTAAACCAGACAAACATACACAACCAATCTGTATTAACCCCTTCCATTCACACACATTGACTTTTTGACTTCCCAAAAGATAAAGGCTTTGGAAAACATTGTGGTAAATGAAGAAATTGCTTGAGATAAGCAATTTCTTCATGTCCCACAATGTTTTTATACCCCCAAAATATAAATATTAATTTTCGTTCATTTGAAATTGTCATCTGCAACCTCTTAGAATTTGGACCAGTCCAAAATTTTGTCATTTGGAAATGGGTTAATTGAGTTATTAGATTTTTACATTTACCTGATTGAGGTATATTACTACTCGATGTGACATGAGACAAACACACACGACCAATCTGTATTAACAGGCTCATAACATCCTCACATAACAGAGGGAAGGCTTGACACACTTTAGATAAATATGGCAGAGTTTCTGTGAAAAATTCTACACGCTTTCTGGACTCAAGTACTGAAATCAAATACAGATATAGTTCAATACATGTACAAACTATCCTAGAATCTGATAATTTGACATGCCTCATAGGTAAGATCTTAAGTGTGGCATTCACGGTTGATTTTGATAGATGGGCTTACATTACAAGAAAAACTTCGTTATTAGCCCATTTCCACACAGTGACTCCTTTTGACACCCCACAAGATAATGGCTTTTGAAAACATCGTGGAAAATGAAGAAATTGCTTGTGACAAGCAATTTCTTCATTTCCCACAATGTTTTCTACCCAAAAAGCTATAGAATTTCAAAATTTCTCCAAATTAAAATGTCGTCTGCAACTTCTTTCAAATTGGACTACCCCCAAATTTTGTCGTTTGGTAATGGGTTATTAGCCAATTTCCGCACATTGACACTTTTTGATGCACCTAAAGAAATTAGGCCTTGGTAAATATTGAGACAAAAGAAGAAAATGCTGATGATCAGCATTTTCTTCTTTGGCCTTAATATTTTCTATGCTATGTTATACAAAAAGCTCATGTCTATCAGCATCTATTTTGTCGTCTACAGCAGCTTTCAAATTGGACCAACCTAAACTTTAGCTGTCTGTTAATGGGTTGAAAGGGTGTTTTTTTTTTTATTATCAGCATATATAAGTTTTTTATGTTAAGCTGTGCCTACCTCCAAGTTTGGCAAACATGACATTAACAGAGTTTGGCTGTACTCAGTGATTTAGGGAGTGCATACTGACAACATAGTTTAGATGTCAACTTACCTCCTATCATGGCAAACATGACATTAACACATAGTTTGGCTGTACTGAGTGATTTAGGGAGTGCGTACTGACAACATAGGTTAGACGTCAACTTGATGGCAAATATCTGAAATGAAGCAAATGTAAAGTGTAAACGAAAATGACAAGAATTATTTCTACTAAATAGATTGATTTGAACTCATTGAATACCGATATAAGCACAATGAATGGAAAAAATTGCCTTTTTTTTTAAAAAAAAAAAAAATGAGCAGTCAGAGGCAGAAAAGCATGACTATCAACAGCTTGATAGTAAAAAAATCAAAGTCCATAAGTGGTTTAAATTCCACTAAATTATAGGTCAGAGTAACAAATCTTTGTCTAAAGTATAATATTTTGCCACAAAAGCATGTCCAAAGTTTCAGAACAATAGCATCAGTATTCACAGAGATATGACGCTTGAACTTGAAACCATAACCAAAGCATAATACGGCAGCCAACCCCCACATTACCAGAATAGCTCCCCTATTCTATGGATAGTGACTCATACTCAAAATGAAATCCAAATCATTAGCCATTAAAGTAACGTGGTGACTTATGTCATGCTTACATATACAAAGATATCATCGCTTTTCAATAAAAACCTCGTAACTGCAGCTTTACCTTTTCACTGTCAAATATTGACCTTTGACGCGTCTTTCGCCGCTGAATTAATTCGAAGAAATTTCCGAGAATCGATACCCTGTACACAAAATCATGCATAACTTTTGACTCATTTGATGGATTCCTTTCAAATTTTCAGGACATACAGACAAATGAAGCATCTTTATGTTACCAAAATTATTCAAAGTTATTCATGAAATGACAATATTTTTTTCTTTTTTATCTAACTCACAAATTGTTACAATCTAGTAGAACAAAGGAAAAAATTGGGTGAGCCAAACCTCGACTAAATGTTTTCGTTGAAAGTATAATAATTTGATGGAACAGATTGTTGAAATGTCAACTAAACATCATTTCAAACTATCCTGAAGCCTTTTCCAGCATTTTTGGTGTCATTCATAGTGATATTTACAGCTTGTACGCATAAATAGCAAGTATATGATCTAATGGCAGCCATATTGTTGTCTTTTGTCTTGGAGAATTCCCCATAAAAATACCAAAAGCCTACCGATTGTAACACAAATTCTACTATTTCACCTGTCAAACGCTAGTACTTTTATTACTAAAACGGTGCTATAAGACAAAGAATGTGTGAAAACCACTTAGCTGTAAAAAATATTCACATATTTCGCCCCCATAAATTTGTTGACTGAAGTCGCCTATGGCAGGGAACAGTAAAGCAACAAAAGACGCCTATGGCAGTGAAAGAGATAAAGCAAGCTAAAGTTACAAGGTTTTTGTTGGAAAGCAGCTATATTTTTTCTGTACCTGTTTATCCATCTGAGGTTGACTCAACATTTCTGGTATATAGTCTAGACAGATGTGCATGGAGGGGATACCAGTAACTGTAACATCTAGTAACTCACTGGGGTATCCCTGCAGATATATTGTTACATATTAATGTAAAAGTTACAACATTTCTGGTATATAATCTAGACAGATGTGTATGGACCGGATACCAGTAACTATAACATTTAGTAAGTCACTAGGGTATCCCTGTTGTGAAACACGGGCTTAACCCTTTCCCAAAGTAGATGTGCCTAACAGAAAGGGCTTTGAAAAACATTGAGACAAAAGAAGAAAATGCTGGTAACCAGCACACCAGGATTTTCTCCTTTTTACCTAAATATTTATTTCTGTGCTACAACATATATATTCATTTCTTTAGATATAAACTTTTTTTGTCACCTGAAATTCCTTTCTAATTGGACATGACTAAATTCCCCTGTTTGCGAAAGAGTTAATATGCTCAGATGTTCTATATTTCTCATGTAAAATTTTATCTCAGTGTATGCTTCTTACTGCTCCTTATAAAGCTCAGGATTTCTACATTTTGACATTTGTATAATGTGTTTATCAATTATGAATATTCTTGTTCATGATGGAGAGGTAGAACATCGGTCCTGCCGCCTAGAGGTCCCAAATTTGATCCCCTGTAGTATAGGTAATTTTTGTGACTTTTCATTTTGATAATTGATGTTGTTTCCAGGAAGCAGAATCAAGAAGGAGTAACCTAAATGAAAGAACTTTTTTCGCAATTGATGTAAATCAAATATGTTTAAACTAGACTTCTAATTCAACTATCAGTATCTCCATTCGTAATCTTTCAGATGACAATGACTGAGTTTGAGTTTATAGGGGTTTTACGCCGTTTTCAACTGCCAGGGTCATATCGAACCAGCTGGAGCACCTACCCATGGATTCCTGTTGTTTCTCAAACCAGTACTACCACAACACCCTTACCGAGCCTCCAGCTGCTCGCCAACTTAGGTTAACGATTTCAAACCCATTGGTGGGTGACAATTTTGTCAGAAAGGGTATTAGCCACGGCCGGGTATAGAACCCGGGACCTCTCGAATGAGGGTCAGATGCGCTAACCAACTGCGTTAAGGCCGCGGCCAACAATGACTGAGAGATTAAAAATAAACAACTAAGTGTATTAAATCAATTGAATAAACAAAAACTACAGCAGAAATCTTACCTGGAAGTGTACCAGTTTGGCAAGGTTTGGATCAGATATAAACGTTTGATGAATGTAGGAACAAATGATAGAACGAATCTCTCGCAAGTTGTTTAATTCTCCATTTGGATTCTGAAATGTTGAAAATAATATTTTCGTATGCTGAAGAATTTAATTCAATTCCAAAATTTCCAGTCTTAATAACATTATTTCTAGAATCTTTAGGAAATGGAATAAAATATGGACTAAACTGTTCCAAATTCAAAGATTTTGCAGATGACATGTTCAAATGAATGATTTCTTTTTCCATTTTGATAGAAAACATTGTGGGAAATGGAGAAATCGCTTGTAACAAGCAATTTCTTGATTTTCCACATTGTTTTCCAACGCCTTTTTTCTTCTTGGGGGTCAAAAACAGTCAATGTGTGGTAAGGGGTTAAAATTAATGTTTGTAATGGTACCAGAATCGCTTGGAACACATTGTCAAGTGCATATGCCTTTAAAAATGATTAAACCCGCCTTACAACCTATTACATCAAACCTTATCGGATTGAAAACTTAAAAAAACCATTCCAAAACAAGACCTGGTTTTGACGTTCATAGCCAAAAGGACTTGAGAAAATATTGAGGAAATTAAGAAAATGCTCTTTTTGCCTCAATACTTTCTATGCAATATTTTACACAAATTCAGTCTTTTTCAACATCCATTTTGATGTCTGCAGCAGCTTTTGAAGGACCACCCTAAAATTTTGCCTTTTGGTTTTGAAAGCTATCTTTACAACATATTTTTCATAAGAAAGATAAACCCACCAGCTTCTCTTTGTCTGTAGCCATACAATATTCCAGCAATATTTGAGTCATGGCACTCTCCTGTGCCCCTAATAAAGCCCCCTTCAGCTCCTGTCTATCCTGGTCCGATTGGTTGTTGCCGTCCAGTATGGGGTTACACTTGATGTGGTTCTCCATGTATACACGACAAGCCAGTGTGTAGGCTGACAGGATACGTAACAGTATCTCCAACACTGGGGCACATCTGTAAATTGTAATGTTATACGTATGAGCAAGAATATGGAAAAGTCACTTATGGCACTTGTGAAAACCATGTTTGCAGATCAGCCTGTATGTAAGTGGAGTTTGACTTGGATCCATACTGATCTCTTTCGGGTGTTACACTTTGTGGAGAAGTTATTAGAGTACAAAATGGATCCTGATCAGACTGTGCGTATGCACAGGCTGGTCTGGATCTTTGTTGGGCTCAAATGCCATAAAGGATGTTTTACCAGATCCTGGCTCATATGTATGTATCATAAAATGGTAGGATTTTCCCATATTATTTATCATATATTTGCTTCGAGAACAGGGATATATTTCAATTACCTTCCTAGACCATGCGAGATGTAAACATATCCTTTGCATAAGAATAACAAGAGCTGTCCGAAGACAGCGCGCTCGACTTTTTAAGTTGCTTAGTATAAAGGGGGCATAACTCCAAATATAGTGGAGACAGGGTCATGGGCCCTAGTAGTAAGGTAGAGGGTGTGATGGTGAATAAGTATTCCAAGTTTGGGATGAATCCCTTTGATGTATGGAAGTCATTGAAACTTTAACCTTTGTTGCAACGCCGGCGCCCGGGTGACAGTATAAGCTCTCATTTTCTTCGAAAAGTCAAACTAAAAACTAGGCACCAGTAAATTCTGCTGTTACATTATAATTCATTTACTTTACATCCTAATATTTTCACTGTACTAAATCTAAAGTACTTTGACAAAACTTGAAATTTTCGAAATAATTTTATGTATGTATAACAGCACTGTAGCATATAACAAATGGCAGGATTAAGATGTAAAAGCCACTTTACCAAAGCATCTTGTCATATTTGGAATCACAATGGTCAGTTTTTCTGCATGCATCTGCTATTCGTTGTGTAAGCCATTGCAATAGGGAACGATTTTATCCATTAACCGTGACGTAAATTCAGACAAACAAATAGTATTTTGTAGGTGTTGTTATAAGATCTCGTAACTACGGCTTGATCAAAGCCATAGTTACGAGATTTTACAGCAACACTGGGGTGGTATCAAAACATAACAGTAAACACAGTCTATTTTTAGCATAACATTTTTTTGCAATAAGCTCATTAATCAAAGGAGTAAAAGTACATGAAGGATCTGAGAGACTGAAACTAGGTTATGAATAGCTTTTGTTATTATAAATTACCTGAATACTCTATCATCACACCTGAGTACTATAAGTGGATCTACTGTTATATCAGTTTCTGTATACTGTGAGAAGGTAAACTCATTAATTACCTGAATACTCGGTCATCACATCTGAGTACTATAAGTGGATCTACTGTTATATCTGTTTCTGTATACTGTGAGAAAGTAAACTCATTAATTACCTGAATACTCTGTCATCACATCTGAGTACTATAAGTGGATCTACTGTTATATCTGTTTCTGTATACAGTGAGAAGGTAAACTCATTAATTACCTGAATACTCTGTCATCACACCTGAGTACTATAAGTGGATCTACTGTTATATCTGTTTCTGTATACTGTGAGAAAGTAAACTCATTAATTACCTGAATACTCTGTCATCACATCTGAGTACTATAAGTGGATCTACTGTTATATCAGTTTCTGTATACAGTGAGAAGGTAAACTCATTAATTACCTGAATACTCGGTCATCACACCTGAGTACTATAAGTGGATCTACTGTTATATCTGTTTCTGTATACAGTGAGAAGGTAAACTCATTAATTACCTGAATACTCGGTCATCACACCTGAGTACTATAAGTGGATCTACTGTTATATCTGTTTCTGTATACAGTGAGAAGGTAAACTCATTAATTACCTGAATACTCTGTCATCACACCTGAGTACTATAAGTGGATCTACTGTTATATCAGTTTCTGTATACTGTGAGAAGGTAAACTCATAAATTACCTGAATACTCTGTCATCACACCTGAGTACTATAAGTGGATCTACTGTTATATCTGTTTCTGTATACTGTGAGAAGGTAAACTCATTAATTACCTGAATACTCTGTCATCACACCTGAGTACTATAAGTGGATCTACTGTTATATCTGTTTCTGTATACAGTGAGGAGGTAAACTCATTAATTACCTGAATACTCTGTCATCACACCTGAGTACTATAAGTGGATCTACTGTTATATCTGTTTCTGTATACTGTGAGAAGGTAAACTCATTAATTACCTGAATACTCGGTCATCACACCTGAGTACTATAAGTGGATCTACTGTTATATCTGTTTCTGTATACAGTGAGGAGGTAAACTCATTAATTACCTGAATACTCTGTCATCACACCTGAGTACTATAAGTGGATCTACTGTTATATCTGTTTCTGTATACTGTGAGAAGGTAAACTCATTAATTACCTGAATACTCTGTCATCACACCTGAGTACTATAAGTGGATCCACTGTTATATCTGTTTCTGTATACTGTGAGAAAGTAAACTCATTAATTACCTGAATACTCTGTCATCACACCTGAGTACTATAAGTGGATCTACTGTTATATCTGTTTCTGTATACTGTGAGAAGGTAAACTCATTAATTACCTGAAAACTCTGTCATCACACCTGAGTACTATAAGTGGATCTACTGTTATATCTGTTTCTGTATACTGTGGGAAGGTAAACTCATTAATTACCTGAATACTCTGTCATCACACCTGAGTACTATAAGTGGATCCACTGTTATATCTGTTTCTGTATACTGTGAGAAGGTAAACTCATTAATTACCTGAATACTCTGTCATCACACCTGAGTACTATAAGTGGATCTACTGTTATATCTGTTTCTGTATACTGTGAGAAGGTAAACTCATTAATTACCTGAATACTCTGTCATCACACCTGAGTACTATAAGTGGATCCACTGTTATATCTGTTTCTGTATACAGTGAGAAGGTAAACTCATTAATTACCTGAATACTCTGTCATCACACCTGAGTACTATAAGTGGATCTACTGTTATATCTGTTTCTGTATACAGTGAGGAGGTAAACTCATTAATTACCTGAATACTCTGTCATCACACCTGAGTACTATAAGTGGATCTACTGTTATATCTGTTTCTGTATACTGTGAGAAGGTAAACTCATTAATTACCTGAATACTCTGTCATCACACCTGAGTACTATAAGTGGATCTACTGTTATATCTGTTTCTGTATACTGTGAGAAGGTAAACTCATTAATTACCTGAATACTCTGTCATCACACCTGAGTACTATAAGTGGATCCACTGTTATATCTGTTTCTGTATACTGTGAGAAGGTAAACTCATTAATTACCTGAATACTCTGTCATCACACCTGAGTACTATAAGTGGATCCACTGTTATATCTGTTTCTGTATACAGTGAGAAGGTAAACTCATAAATTACCTGAATACTCTGTCATCACACCTGAGTACTATAAGTGGATCCACTGTTATATCTGTTTCTGTATACTGTGAGAAGGTAAACTCATTAATTACCTGAATACTCTGTCATCACACCTGAGTACTATAAGTGGATCTACTGTTATATCTTTTTCTGTATACTGCGAGAAGGTAAACTCATTAATTACCTGAATACTCTGTCATCACACCTGAGTACTATAAGTGGATCCACTGTTATATCTGTTTCTGCATACTGTGAGAAGGTAAACTCATTAATTACCTGAATACTCTGTCATCACACCTGAGTACTATAAGTGGATCCACTGTTATATCTGTTTCTGTATACTGCGAGAAGGTAAACTCATTAATTACCTGAATACTCTGTCATCACACCTGAGTACTATAAGTGGATCCACTGTTATATCTGTTTCTGTATACTGCGAGAAGGTAAACTCATTAATTACCTGAATACTCTGTCATTACACCTGAGTACTATAAGTGGATCTACTGTTATATCAGTTTCTGTATACTGTGAGAAGGTAAACTCATTAATTACCTGAATACTCTGTCATCACACCTGAGTACTATAAGTGGATCCACTGTTATATCTGTTTCTGTATACTGTGAGAAGGTAAACTCATTAATTACCTGAATACTCGGTCATCACACCTGAGTACTATAAGTGGATCTACTGTTATATCTGTTTCTGTATACAGTGAGAATGTAAACTCATTAATTACCTGAATACTTTGTCATCACACCTGAGTACTATAAGTGGATCTACTGTTATATCTGTTTCTGTATACAGTGAGAAGGTAAACTCATTCTCCTGCTGAGGGCGCAGGGCATTCACCGTCAATAAGCGTAAACTGAAATAAAAAATTAACTAGTCAATAAACCTAACCAAAGTGAACAGATTTGATGATGAGCTTTTCTATTTTTGTTCTCATTTACCCTAAATTCTATCACAATGAAAAGAATTTTATCTCACAATGAATTTTTACCATTTGTCAATTTACATTGTCATTAGTTATGTGAAAGGAAAATCACAACTCACATCTCTCTTTTACACAAGCTTTACTTTGCTTTCAACACCTGGCCAATGATTTTACAAGTTTTTGTCTTTGCATTTGAGGATGTTGACACCACTGACAACACTGAGAATGTGACATTTAATCTCCAGAAATTTACCCTTTCCCAAACAAGACCTGCTTTTGACGTACTTAACATTAAATGCTTGGGAAAACATTGATACAAAAGAAGAAATTGCTGATGATCAGCAATTTCTCCTTTTGTCTCAATATTTTCTGAGCTATATTTTGCATAAATATTGTCTTTATTAACATGTATTTTGTCATCTGTAGCAGCTTTCAAATTGGGAAAGGGTTAAGCCCCTGCTCACGAGAAATCATGATGAAGATTCACAAAGGCGTAAAAGCACAAACCTTCTAGGTGTGAGTGAATGCAGTCTGAACCAGACTTTTTTCACCAGATCTACAATCTTCCTGGGTACAGTTTGGTTTAACACAAAAGGCAGACAGTTGACAACATCTTTACTAAACTGTAACAACTCCTCAACAGGTAAACCCAGCAGGTTCTGTAATACTAGCTGAAACTCTGTGGAATTGTCTGGTAGAGACTGTAGCGCTAGAAAACAAATAAACATTAAATATTGATAACTAAAGTAATTCACTAAACTGTAACAACTCCTCAACAGGTAAACCCAGCAGGTTCTGTAATACTAGCTGAAACTCGGTGGAATTGTCAGGTAATGACTGTAGAGCTAGAATACATACATAAACATTATATATTGATATTTAAAGTAATTCACACAACTGTAATAACTCTTCAACTAATCAAATTATTTGAACAACTTTGAAAGTCTTTCACCTATTAAAGGACCATTGCTGCCAAGTTTAAAGAAGATTTGACAACTGTTTAGGAGACCATCAGCATAATCAACATTTTCTCCTTTTGCCTCGATACATTCTATGCTACATTTTATACAAATTTAGTCTTTATCAACATCCATTTGGTTTTCTGCGATAGTTTTTGAATTTGACCATCCTTGACTTTTGCTGTTTGGGAATAGGTTAAGGCTTTCCCACACAGCAACATTTTAGTGTGCTCCAATTTGAAAGCTGCTGCAGACAACAAAATGCATGTTCATAGAAAAAGAAGTAGTGTTAAAATATAGCACAAGTGTTTCTGAAACACAAATGCCCCCAAAATGGCCAATGTTTAGTTTTCGGATAGACAGACAAACGGACTCGGGTAAAACAATATGCCCCGATCTTTGGATACAGGTGCATGAAAATATCCAGACAAAAGGAGAAAATACTGATTATCAGCATTTTCTTCTTTTGTCTTAATATTTTCCCATGCCTATTTTCTTAGGGATGTCAAAACCAGGTCTTGTTTGGGAAAGTGTTAATGTAGAGAACCTACCATATTTAAACTGTTCCCTGGTACATTTCTTAGATGTAGAGACAGTAAGCCCTACATCCTCTGCTGGTTTCATGGTTTCTTCTAACCAATCTTCAATGATACATAGGTGGGGAAACTGGGCTACAAGTAACCTGTAATGCAAAATATAATAAAATCTAGATTCCATTTATCCCATTACCAGATGGCAAAATTTTGGACTATTCCAATTTGAAAAGTGTTGCAAATGATAATTCTAAGTTGATGAAGTTTTACAAATATTTCCATATTGTGGAAAATGGGGAAATTGCTTTTCATTTTCCGCAATGTTTTCCCAAGCATTATTCTTGAAGGTCGTTAATAGGGTCATTGCGTGGTAATGGGTTATTGGGGTTTAACACCTTTAAAACTGCTATGATCATATCGCAGTGGCTGGAGCACCTTACAGTGGATTCCTGTCGTTTCTCATACCAGAACTACCACAACATCCTAACTGAGCCTCCAGCGGCTCCCCCATATAAGTTAACATCTAGACAATGAACATTAACCCTTTCCCATACACGACCTGGTTTTGACGTCCCTAATAGAAAAGACTTGGGAAAACATTGAATCAAAAGAAGAAACTGCTGATAACCAGCAGTTTCTCCTTTTGTCTCAATATTTTCTGTACCACATGGTACACAAATCCAATCTTTTTGAACATACATTTCGCAGCAGCCTTTGAATTGGTCTGGTCTAACATTTTGCTGTTTGGAAAAGGGTTAAAAGAAAAATTGCATTTTGAAAGGCCAAATACCTCTTATCTGTAGCTGTGTTCATGTACACTTACTTTATAAGTGATGAGAAGAGCCCTCCATATAAATCTTGTCTTTTCTGTGTTTCTTGTATCAGATAGTTTATGGGTATAACAGAGAGTAGTGTGCCAGGGTAGGACTCGATACATCGACCAGATAACACTGAAATACATGCAACATACCTACAACATAGGGTTGAACAATTTTAAACTTTTCTCATAATCAGTATTAAAATATCATGTAAATAATTTCAGGGAAGTAATTTTCTAAAGCTTTTTGGCAAAGAGGGAAACGTTGAGTCTCTTTTTTTATACATTTTTTTTCCTAGTTAAAAGCAATAATCAGAACATCAACCCACTAAAAGGTCAGGGAAAACATTGTGATAAGCACTTACTTCATTTGCCACTCAGAAACTTTGAAAAATGTAAAATTTCATTCCCTTGAAACTGTAATCTGCAACATTTCTGAATTTGAATAAGTTCTTCTTTGATAATATTTCGGAATATTTCTAGATAGTTACTTACAAAGATTTTTTCTTTGTCCATCTAGAGTATCTTCATACAGCAGTATATAGTATAACATACATAACTGTGGGGATAGATTGACATGCTTCCTCCCTTCACTCTAAAATATAGACAACAATTAACCTTAGATTAGAACAACAAGTGTTTGTGAAACACTTATGCCTCTGAAAATGCTAATGTTAAGTTTTCATGTTAAGTTTTTGGATAGGCAGACAGACAGACAGACAGACAGATAGACATGGGTAAAACAACATGCCCCGATCTTTGATATTGGGGCATAAAATGAAAAAGAAGCACCACTCCACTTTAATAAAGATTGGATTGAATAGAGTTTTAAGTCCCACTCTACAGCTAAGGTCATATGGAAATGGGTGGTTTAACCCTTTCCCAAACAAGAACTGGTTTTGACATCATTAGTAGATATGTCTTAGGAAAACATTGAGACAAAAGAAGAAACTGCTGATAAACAGCAGTTTCTCCTTTTGTCTCAATATTTTCTTGGCTATAACATAAACATTTTGGCATTTTGTGATCATTTATTTTGTCGTCTGCAGTAGCTTTCAAATTGGACCGCCTTAAAATTTTGTTGTTTGGGAAAGGGTTACAGTCTCATCTGAAAGACTAAAATGACAGGGGATCGAACCGTGGACCCCCTGTGTTACAAGTCAAACATGTTGACACTGCACTAAATTTCACCCCTGCATTTTCAAGTGTTTGTGTAAAATTTGCTGTAGACAGATGGACAGACAGACAAAGCAGACGCTAATGCTCACCCTTCAAAAGGCATAAAATGTTACATCAAACAATAAGTTTGACTCTTGAATATTTTAAAACAATGAAAAAATAAGGAGATAACAATTACATAAACAGACATAAAACTATACCTTTACAAATATTGAGTTCTTGAAGAGTTCTGATATTTCCTGTGTGGTGATGGGCTGGTTATTTTGGTCAGTTTTGTTGCTTTTGACCAGTATAGAATGTACATACACCTCTAATACAGAGGGTAATAAAGGATGTAGCGGTGTGGAACACTGACAGATCTGCTGATAGATCCAGTCCTAGAAGACAAAGGATAACAAACATTATGATTAGTGAGTGTTCAAACATTTATAATTTATATGAGCCGGGATCAGGAAAAACGTCCCTTATAGCATTTGAGACAGCCTTGTATCCAGATCAGCTTGTGCCTAGGTGCAGACTTACTGGTATCATTGTTGCTCTCTCGCAGTTGTTGCAGGTCAAGAAGAAGTTATAAGAGAACAACATGGTTCTTGATCAGACTGCGTGTATACGCAGGCTGATCTGGAACCATGTTGGGCTCAAAAGAGTTACAGGACGTTTTTCCAGATCCTGGCTCATATATATTCAAGTGCATGTTGTATTGCGATGCAATACAGGAGTCCCCCACCAGATGACAAACAAGAGCCGTCAGAGACGGACAATGCTCCCCGATTAAGGCATTGTCACAATAAATGTATGCCATGCAGAGCTAAGATTTAGCTAACAAACGTTAAGCCCCCTTTTTCCATGACATACTTTTTATACGCAAATTTAAAGTAGTTTATTGTCAAGGGCATCTGATTTGCTACTAAAATATGAAATTTCATCAAATTCTGACCATTAGACAATGAGAAATAAGAGAAAAAGTGTATTTGACCTTAAGTCCCCTTTTCCCATGACGAGGCCTCAAATCCAAAAACTGGGAAAAGTACATCGGCATTATGTCATAGGGAGTTCACATGGTAAATTTCATTTGATTTGGCCCAAGGGTTACAGAGAAATCGCTTCGGACGGACGGACGGACGGACGGACGGAATGACGGACGGACGGACGGACGGACAGACGAAGCGGCGACTATATGCTCTCCCTTCGGGGAGCATAAAAATCCTTTCTTATAATATATCTCCTACTTACTAGATCTATAACTGTATACAAAATTTGAAGTTGCTAGCACATTAGGTTTTGGACAAAATGTCCCAAACAAAAATATAAGGGTAAAAACAACCAAAGGCAATAACTCCAAAAGTGGGTGGAGAAGAATGATTCTTGTACATGACACTTGTCCTCAATGAGATCTATAAGTGTACCAAGTTTGAAGTTGCTAGCACTGATGGCTCAGGAGATATGGTCCGGACAAAAATGTAAGGATAAAAAACAACGGACAATAACTAAAAAAGTGGATGTGGCAGAGTAACAGTTCTTGTGCATTACACTTCTTCTCAATGAGATCTACCAGTGTATAAAATTTGAAGTTGCTAGGACTTATGGTTTAGGAGATAAGTTTGGGACAAAAATGTAAGGATAGAAACAACAAAGGGCAATAACTCAAAAAGTGGACATGGCAGAGTGACAGTTCTTGTACATGACACTCGTCTTCAATGATATCTATAAGTGTAGCAAGTTTGAAGTTGCTAGCACTTATGGTTTAGAAGATATGTTCAGGACAAAAATGTAATGGTAAAAACAACAAAGGGCAATAACTCAAAAAGTGGGTGTGGTAGAGTAACACTTCATGTACATGACACTTGTCCTCAATGAGATCTATAAGTGTACAAAGTTTGAAGTTGCTAGCACTTAAAGTTTAGGAGATATGATCCGGACAAGAATGTAAGACTAAAAACAAGAAAGGGCAATAACTCAAAAAGTGGACATGGCAAAGTAACAGCTCTTGTACATGACACTTGTCCTGGATAAGATCTATCAGTGTACAAAGTTTGAAGTTGCTAGCACTTATAATTTAGGAGATATAATCCGGACAAGAATGTAAGGCTAAAAACAACAAAGGGCAATAACTCAAAAAGTGGGTGTGGCAGAGTTATGGTTCTTAAACATGACACTTCTCCTCAATGAGATCTATAAGTGTACAAAGTTTGAAGTTGCTAGCACACATAGTTTAGGAGATACGTTCCGGACAAGAATGTAAGGGTAAAAACAACAAAGGGCAATAACTCAAAAAGTGGGCGTGGATGAGTAACGGTTCTTAAACATGACACTTCTCCTTAATAAGATCTATAAGTATACAAAGTTTGAAGTTGCTAGCACACATATTTTAGGAGATACGTTCCGGACAAGAATGTAAGGGTAAAAACAACAAAGGGCAATAACTCAAAAAGTGGGCGTAACAGAGTAACGGTTCTTGAACATGACACTTCTCCTCAATGAGATCTATAAGTGTACCAAGTTTGAAGTTGCTAGCACATATGGTTTAGAAGATATAGCCCGGACAAAAGTGTGACGGACAGACGGACGGACGGACAGACAGAATCGAGCAAACCTATAGTCCCCTAACCGGTAACCGGTGGGGGACTAATAATACAAACATATCAAAACGGTCAAATGGTAAATACGTTTGAGAAATATGGCATCTACATGTACATGTACATGTAGGGTAGAAAGCTTTGAATACATACATATATATCTCACAACATTGATCAAACTCTCTTTCGAGCATACTAATTACAATCATCTTGACAAGACAATCCTAATGAGTACAGTCAATCTTGTATTAAGAGACCACCCTTGGGGAATTCCAAAAGCGGTCGCTTAACAAAACGGTCTCTGAATACAATGTCTAACTTTTCATGCGAGTTCTTCCTTGCACACAATGTTTATCCAACATTTCTACTTCTGGAAAAGAGGGCTATTGAATAACGACCAACGGTATGAAAGATCAATTTATTCTTAAGTTAAAGGAAATATATCTCTGATTTAGGGAAAAATCGTTGATTTAGTCAACTTGTGAAAAGAAATGAAAGAATTAATGACATACAAGATATTATTTCACCATCTCTGGGTGATTAATTTCAGTTTCATTTTCCCGATTTTTTGGTAAACATTACAGTTCTATTTCCTTTTGTTTATTTGTTTCAAAGGTGACTTGATTTATTTTGTTCTTAAATTTAATCGAACAAAAAATATTTTCACTTTAGATCTTCCTCTTTATATGGTTAAATAACGCATACTCGATAGGCCAGACTTTATTATTACCGATAAGACATGATCTCCCCGTGTTTTGCCATCCACTATTATTATTAAATTCTGATCAAAGTATAAACAGATTATATGGGGAACATTATTCCAAATCAATTACGGTAATCCAGATTGCATAACAAACAAAACGCAATCTGTCATTTCATTAAACAGTTTTGATTGACTTCACAGGTGACTAAATTGCTGTTAATTAGGGCAATTTCACAGCTTTCATATCGATTACATACATTCGACACCTTTCCTAAATGATCAGTAATGTGGGACGGTCGCTTAAAATAACATTCCATTGTTTGAGGGCCCCAAAAATGCCGGTCGCTGGTCGCGTTAGGGGAAAACCGCTTAATGCAACAATTTAAAGAAGGAATTTCATCGGGAGGACCTGAGAGTGGTCGCTTCAAACAAAAAGTCGCTTAATGCACGTGGTCGCATGAGCAAGATTGACTGTACATACATAATGGGGTTTGTAAAAGAAATGACAAATTCAGAATGTCATTACCCCTTCACATCAGTGATTCTGTGATTGTTGGCTCTTCCCCTGTATAGAATGTACATAAACATATACACACACCTCCGTGCATGGGTATGTGTTAACCCTAAAAAGTAATATATCAGGGTGGTCCAATTGAAAATATTCCGCACAAGACAAAATGCATGTTAATAGAGACAGCATTTGTGAACATTTAAGCCAAGAAAATGTTGAGACAAAAGGAGAAAATGCGGAAGCCTAAATATTTTGCAAAGCCTTTTCTATAGGGGACATCAAAACCAATCCATGTTTGCGAATGGGTTAAAGTCTATGTGGCTAGCAATGGTTGATTGAAGAGAAAAGCAAATAACATTCCTACCTTGATGGGTACTTTATATTTGGAGAAGGCCCTACTCTTCAGTAGTTGATATATACAGTGTATAGGTAGATATCCCCCCATGTTGGCGTTCAGGTCTTCTGTGACCGGGACTGTTACCGCATGGGCTGTAATTACCTAGAACAAGATACAACAAACTGAGACTTTCCCTAATAACAACAATTTAGCATGGTTAAATTTGAATGCTAGCAAACGTTTTTCGATGCTAATCATTAGGTTACAGCTTGAAATTCCTTGAGAAAAAAGAAGAAAATGCTATTTCCTCATTTTCTTAAATAGTTTATAAACTGTTATCATGCAGTGTATTGAAACTCTAGGATCGCATTGGAAATGGTAAATATGGTCCCTAGAACATCCTTTGACTTGTACCTAAGTACAATTTGGTATGATATTTTAGATTCAAAAACAAACAAAAGTGATATGTAGTAAAGAGGCATATGGGGCATCTTTTTGTGTCATTAGCAAAAACTGTGTAAAGTTTTTTGTCTATAGGTGTGACTAACTTCAAAATTGAGCAAGGAAACAGAGAAATTGTCTATGGACAGAAAGTCAGATATGTAATATCATTACACATCATAATCATTCTTTGTCTTTTTTTACCTGTTCTGTAAATATTTCTTGTGTAAAGATTTGTCTGATCCTGGCTAGAGCATTAGTTTTAACTGGACACTGAAAGACAAACAGATCAACAATGAAAAACAAACAATTTTACAAGAGCAGGATCTGGAAAATTGCCCTTTAATTTAGGCCTTTTATACAAGACCTGCACGGATGCATATAATTGAGCACAGATCTGGAAAAATGTAGCAGCATTTGAGGGAGCCATATTTCAAGATCATTCTGTGCCTAAGTGAAGACTGGTAAACATCTATTAGATGCTATTTCACAATTGCTACAGGCCACGAAGAAGCTAGTGCAGAACAACATGGTTTCTTATCAGACTGCATGTATACACAGGCTGATCTGGAACAATGTTGGGCTCAAAAGCGTTAAGGCACCTTTTTCCAGATTCTGGCTCAATTATGATTAAGATTGATGCTGCTCCAAAAGAGTTGGTACAGGTAATAAAGGAGCTATATAATAGCAGCATGGATATTGGTCATACTGTGCTAATGCAGAAATTGATCTGGACTGTGTATATGCACAAGCTGATCTGGATCCGATTTTTTTTCTCAAACAGCACCAGGGCTCTTTCCTGGCAAAACACTATTGACAAAATGCCACATAATATACTAAGATATGGATTATTTCATATCTTAACCCTTTCCCAAACAACAAAATTTTAGGATGGTCCAAATTCAAAGGGGTTTCAGGTGACAAAATAGATTATTTCAAAAGGAGAAAATATGCATGTTATAGCACAGAAAATATTGAGGCAAAAGGAGAAAGTGCTGGTCACCAGCACTTTCTTCTTTTGTCTCAATGTTTTCCCAAGCATTTTCTATTACAGACATCAAAACCAGGTCTTGTTTGGGAAAGGGTTAAAAGCAGGAAATTTATGGAATATCATTTGTTATGGATTTCTGGCTTTTTTTTTTGCATACTTCAGCAGTAACAAAATAATTATTTCGTAAACTAAAGCAGTTTACAAATTGAGCTAATTGTTTTTGTTGTCGTTGTTGTTGGTTAATTTCTTGTTTTTTTGTTTTTTTTAAAGGGTTAGCATACCTTCATTCCCAGAGTAGAACTGACCAACTCCGAGATAGCATGCATATGGTTACCATGGAAATGGATAGCAATCAGAAACAGCATCTCACCAAATGATGAACTTTTACTCGATTTTCTAAAAAGATAAATATGAGAAAGACAAAAGTCATATAATTTTTTACATAGAATTAGGGAAGGGTTAAAACATTAATATGAACAATATTCCTATAACGTGAAAGTTTAAAAACTTTTTTGATAATTTGTAGCTAAAGATTCAATTTTTCATTCTGATATAAAGTGGTTATTTGATAAAAATCAGCTTTAAGAAACACAAAATAATACCATGAGTAATAATTTATCCTTTGTCAACTGCACATACTTAAAGGCAAGAGACCAACAAATAATTTATTACCTTTCAAAAAGACCCTCTGATGCCATGAGCCACCGTATCCAATCTGACACCTGCTTCTCTTGCTCCTGATTTCTATAATTATAAATAATCAAAAGTAAATAGTAAATATTTGTTCCAAAAATATAGCCTTGCAGTACAATTCTGATTATGGTAATCTACCCCTAATGAGACTCTAGGTACGTCGGAATTATTCGGGCACAGTTGAAAACATTCGGCAGTGAAACTTTCCATGGCCGAATGTTAACGACCATGTCCAAATAGGTTCAGATATGTAAAGACGACGCTCGAAACTAGAACTGTCGCAAAGCGGACAAATACCCCCCACTAGCGCGTTGTCACTGAAAAAGTGCTAAAGTTCAAAGTGGCATAACTCTGAAACTACTGCCTGGATCAAGATGAAAATTGCAGGTGCACAACTTCATATGATAAGAAACAACCTGCTAAAATTTCAAAATCGGTCAAAAACTGTGGGAGGAGAAGAGGACACAAAATTATGTCCACGGACGGACGGACGGACGGACGGACAGACGGACGGACGGACGGACGGACGGACGGACAACCTGAATCCAGTATACCCCCCCATAACTTTGTTGTGGGGGGTATAAAAATCCGATGTTTAGTGAATCTCAAAATAGTCACATTATGAGTATTCCACCTTAAATTTATTATCATTACAAAGGAATCACTAAAGCCCTGTTCCCACTGTTGCGGTTTGGACCCCCGGTTAGTCCCGGATGAGTGGTCCGGGGGAAACCGTGACAAACTGGGAGTACAACCGTGGCGGCACCGTGAACATCCTGGACCATCCGGGATGAACCTTGTTGATCCGGCAACCGACCCTGGATGTTTTAAAATGTTTAATAAAACCGGCAGTCACCGGGACTCACCGGGAGGATGTCAAGAATCGGCTTTATCCGGGGAAACACCGGCATATTCCGGGGCAAGTCCGATTCTCTACCCTGGCTCAACCGTGATAGTCCCTGATGATCCGTGGACATTTTCAGCTTAATCAATGTAATTTCATTTTCTGATGCAAGCACAAGCAAACAAGATGAACTATCTCATAAACCAGAACTTCAAGAGACGAAAGAGAACTGATGCTGATCCACGAGTGACCAGCGGGAAACATCGGCTTGTCACCGGCGCACAACCGTGATATGAAAGGTCGATACCGGCGGCTACCGGTGCGCTACCGGCGACGACCGGGGTTACACCGGGTCGTACCGGGATCAACCGGGATCACGCCGGCCCCTGCACCGTAAATACACCGTGGCAAACCGGGAACAAATCGGGATAGAACGGGAAGATCCTGCTAGTAATAAACGGGGGGTACACCGGGGCAATGTCGGGAATATGGGAATATGAATAATTTTTTAGAGAAAAGATCCCGGATCATCCCGGAATACCGGGTCTTTCCCCACCGGGAGGTACCGTGGGTGTCCGGGACCAACATCGTAACAGTGGGAACGGGGCTTAAATATCAGTCAGCACTTTAAAGTAGTTCCTTAACAATAAAGCCTTGTGATGCCCCTATGTCCTTGGAAAAACATTGAAGGAAAGAAAGTATTTTTTCATTTGAGAAACAATGGTCAATTGTATTAAAACATAAACACATTCAATTTTAGGTCTAAAATTTTGTTGTTTATGAAAGGGTTAAAAGGCAAGATAAAAACCAACTTACCCAATAATGTAAGGACAAGCAATCAACATACAGAGACAGAGGGACACAAATCGAGCACCAGATTGTGTGGTGGGGGGACGACATGTTACCAGCCGTAATAATATCTTCATTTCCTCATCAGAAAATCTGTAATATACATGCAATGCAACAGAAAATGTTTTATTTTATCAGCAACCAGGACAAATAAGTACTTGTAAGTTGTAAGTATGGTGCAATAATTACTTCATTCTCTTACATCTATGCATTTTTATTGCATTTTTTCATCTTTCTTACAACAGTATAATTTTTTAGACAATGAAACAACATAAGACATTATAAATGATTCTATCAAAATCTTATTCCACCAGAGCTCCAGATAAGAGGGGGATGATGACTTTTTAAACTGCAATAATTCTGTCATTGTTCATCAAACCCCATATTGTTGGTACTCATTTGTATTGTCTCTTCGAGACGATTCAAATGAGTACCCACAACCTGGGGTTTGGAATTGAAATAAAAAAGTTAGAATTTCTTCACCCCCATTTATCTGTAGCCCTGTTCCATAGTATCAAAAACACCTGACTTACTTGAGTGTAGCTATGCCCTTCATAGCACAATAGAGTCTGATGAACGAGCAGGCCTCTATCACTCTGTTATTGTTCATCAAACCCTATATTGTGGGTACTCATTTGTATTGTCTCGTCGAGACGATTCAAATGAGTACCCACAACATAGGGTATAGAATTGAAATAAGAAAGTTAGAATGTCTTCAACCCCATTTATCTGTAGCCCTGTTCCATAGTGTCAAAAATTCCTGACTTACTTGAGTGTAGCTATGCCCTTCATAGCACAATAGAGCCTGATGAACGAGCAGGCCTCTATCACTCTGTTATTGTTCATCAAACCCTATATTGTGGGTACTCATTTGTATTGTCTCGTCGAGACGATTCAAATGAGTACCCACAACATAGGGTTTGGAATTGAAATAAGAAAGTAAGAATGTCTTCACCCCCACTTATCTGTAACCCTGTTCCAGTGTCAAAAAATCCTGACTTACTTGAATGTAGCTATGTCCTTCATGGCACAATAACTTCTGATAAAAGAGCATGCCTCTATCAACCTGTTATTATTCATCAAACCCTATATTGTGGGTACTCATTCGTATCGTCTCGTCGAGACGATTCAAATGAGTACCCACAACATAGGGTTTGGAATTGAAATAAGAAAGTTAGAATGTCTTCACCCCCATTTATCTGTAGCCCTGTTCCACAGTGTCAAAAATTCCTGACTTACTTGAGTGTAGCTATGCCCTTCATAGCACAGTAGAGCCTGATGAACGAGCATGCCTCTATCACTCTAGAGTCACCTAAACTAGCATCCCCGCTAGGTAATATACTGAATAACTGCTTCACTAACTGTTGTCTCATAGCATGTAACATGGAGGATCCAGGCTCTCTCCCTCTCTGTAACAAATTATTAAAATGTCAAACATGAACTTTGTGGAAAGGGAAAACATGCATCAAGACATGCCTCTATCACTCTAGAGTCATCTAAACTAGCATCCCTGCCAGGTAATATACTAAACAACTGCTTCACTAACTGTTGTCTCATAGCATGTAACATGGACGATCCGGGCTCTCTGCCTCTCTATAATAGATGAATACATTAGCTTTGTCACGGTGGATAATCACATGATACCCAAATTTCAGAAAATCTTATATAATTTTGTTAATATGGGACCGATTTGAATTCGGTTTGAAGCAGAGAAGGTGGACAGACATCACACATCAGTTGGAAGAGTTTGATTTTTTCTAAAATTAGCTGATAAAAAAGTTATTGAAGATCAACCAATATTTTTTTAACAGCTGATTTTTCAGGGCTTTTTATAGGGCTTAGTTTCCATGTATAGTAATGATTTTTGTATTCTGGAAGCCATTCAAGATATGAGGTCTTACACAACATTTTAAGGTTCTAGGCCAAACAGTTTAGAAGAAAACTAAGTATCTCCGTGACATCCCACAGTAAGGTATAATTTCAAAGCTCCAAATTTCCCCAACCCTGCCACACCAATATACTTTTAAAAAAAATTCAAGATACAATTTTGAAACGAAACGCAAGGAACTTTCCAGCCAGGTTTGGTTCAAATTGGCCCAATGGTTGATTTTTAAAGAATTTTTTTATGATTTCTCCAAGTCTGATAAGCCCCTTTCTCCCTGACACAGCTACATTTTTTGACAAATGTAAAAATTTGATTACAAATTTTGAAAAGAATGACTCAAGGCACATTCCTGCCAGATTTGGTTCAAATTGGCCCAATGGTTGATTTTTAAAGAATTTTCTTATGATTTCTTGAAGTCCGATAAGTCCCTTTCTCCCTGCCACGCCCACTTTTTTTGACAAATGTAACAATTTGTGAATAAATTTTGAAAAGAGAGACTCAAAGAACGTTCTTGAAAAGTCTGGTTCAAATTGGCCCAATGGTTGATTTTTAAAGAATTTTCTTATGATTTCTGTAATTCTGCTGATAAGCCCCTTTCTCCTTGCCACGGCCACATTTTTTGACAAATGTAACAATTTGTGAATAAATTTTGAAAAGGGTCACTCAAGGAACATTCCTGCAAAGTCTGTGTCAAATTGGCCCAATGGTTGATTTTTAAAGAATTTTCTTATGATTTCTGTAATTCTGCTGATAAGCCCCTTTCTCCCTGCCACGGCCACATTTTTTGACAAATGTAACAATTTGTGAATAAATTTTGAAAAGAATGACTCAAGGAACATTCCTGCAAAGTCTGTGTCAAATTGGCCTAATGGTTGATTTTTAAAGAATTTTCTTATGATTTCTATTAGTCCGATAAGCCCCTTTCTCCCTGCCGCGGCCACATTTTTTGACAAATGTAACAATTTGTGAATAAATTTTGAAAAGAATGACTCAAGGAACATTCCTGTTAAGTCTGTGTCAAATTGGCCCAATGGTTGATTTTTAAAGAATTTTCTTATGATTTCTCTAAGTCTGCTGATAGGCCCCTTTCTCCCTGCCGCGGCCACATTTTTTGACAAATGTAACAATTTGTGAATAAATTTTGAAAAGAGTGACTCAAGGAACATTCCTGCAAAGTCTGGTTCAAATTGGCCCAATGCTTGATTTTTAAAGAATTTTCTTATGATTTCTCTAAGTCTGATAAGCCCCTTTCTCCCTGCCACGGCCACATTTTTTGACAAATGCAAAAAATTGTATACAAATTTTGAAAAGAATAACTCAAGGCACATTCTTGCCAAGTTTGCTTCAAATTGGCCAAATGGTTGATTTTTAAAGAATTTTCTTATGATGTCTCTTAAGTCAGATAAGCTCCGCCCTGCCACGCCCACATTTTTTGACGAATCAAAAATTCGCGAACAAGTTTTGAAAAGGGTCACTCAAGGAACATTCCTGCAAAGTCTGTGTCAAATTGGCCCAATGGTTGATTTTTAAAGAATTTTCTTATGATTTCTGTAATTCTGCTGATAAGCCCCTTTCTCCCTGCCACGGCCACATTTTTTGACAAATGTAACAATTTGTGAATAAATTTTGAAAAGAATGACTCAAGGAACATTCCTGCAAAGTCTGTGTCAAATTGGCCTAATGGTTGATTTTTAAAGAATTTTCTTATGATTTCTATTAGTCCGATAAGCCCCTTTCTCCCTGCCGCGGCCACATTTTTTGACAAATGAAACAATTTGTGAATAAATTTTGAAAAGAGTGACTCAAGGAACATTCCTGCAAAGTCTGTGTCAAATTGGCCTAATGGTTGATTTTTAAAGAATTTTCTTATGATTTCTATTAGTCCGATAAGCCCCTTTCTCCCTGCCGCGGCCACATTTTTTGACAAATGAAACAATTTGTGAATAAATTTTGAAAAGAGTGACTCAAGGAACATTCCTGCAAAGTCTGTGTCAAATTGGCCCAATGGTTGATTTTTAAAGAATTTTCTTATGATTTCTGTAATTCTGCTGATAAGCCCCTTTCTCCCTGCCGCGGCCACATTTTTTGACAAATGAAACAATTTGTGAATAAATTTTGAAAAGAATGACTCAAGGAACATTCCTGCAAAGTCTGGTTCAAATTGGCCCAATGCTTGATTTTTAAAGAATTTTCTTATGATTTCTCTAAGTCTGATAAGCCCCTTTCTCCCTGCCACGGCCACATTTTTTGACAAATGCAAAAAATTGTATACAAATTTTGAAAAGAATAACTCAAGGCACATTCTTGCCAAGTTTGCTTCAAATTGGCCAAATGGTTGATTTTTAAAGAATTTTCTTATGATGTCTCTTAAGTCAGATAAGCTCCGCCCTGCCACGCCCACATTTTTTGACGAATCAAAAATTCGCGAACAAGTTTTGTCACTCAAGGAACATTCCTGCCAAGTTTGGTAAAAATTGGCCCAATGGTAAAGGAGAAGAAGATGTTTAAAGAAATTGTGAACGGACGGACGGACAGATGGACAGACGGACGGACAAAAAGCGACCACAATAGCTCACCTTGAGCACTTCGTGCTCAGGTGAGCTAATAACAACCTACCCTTTGCCCACATTTGATGAACTGTGAGAACCAGTTTTTCACATCTACTTGACTCCCAAGTAACAGTCCGCTGACAAACGCTACAAGATCATTGGTTGATTTACTGCCTCTTTCTGATTGGGTGTGAGATTGTTTGGTTGATGCTGATTGGCTGTTCTGATTAAGGGTGAGGCCCACAGCTAGTCCAGGCATGGTACAGTGCTGAATCTGTCATGCAAATGGGAAATACTAATTACTGCTTGTATTCTAATAAGTTCCAACCCAGAGAGAAACAAGGATTGTTTCAAAAGGGCCATTTTGTTGTTGTTGTTGTTGTTTTGGGCATTTTTTTTCTTTTCAAAATAATTCTCATGTTAGGTTCAATTACCAACATGAAAGAGTAAAATATTTCATATTCAGTAAGACTGTATGGAATGCCAAGCTTACAGGGATATTTTACTAGTTGCTAAATTCTAAGTTGTTGCAATAATTTCAAGTGAACGATTTCATTTTTTTTTATCTTTTTGTATTGAAAACATTAGGGGAAACTAAAAATTTGCATGTCAAAAGCAATTTCTTCATTTTCTACAATGTTTTCCACAGTCTAAACTTTTGGGAAGTCAGAAAGTGTCAACATTTGGGAATGGGTTAAACAGGCAAATTGATGAGATACATATTGCTTTGTAATAACTTAAATGACAATATACTTTACAGTCATTCAATCATGAGTATCATACTTACACATAAAGATCTGACAAACAGCGCCTCACTAGGGTTCATTTCACACAATGTTTGTAACAACTCCATCCTTTTTCTACCACTGACCGTCTCCTCATCCTGCTTTTCTCCCTTAGATATCAAACATTCACATACTGAAACATAAATAATACAAGAGGACCATGATGGTCCTATATCGCTCACCTGAACCAAAATGATATAAGCAACACTTTTCTTCAATCCAAAAAATATTTATGACTTTTAGACTGAAAACGAACTTATGGTCAATAACATTGTGAAAATCGAACTCATCCAAGATTTCATCTTGCCCAACATTGTGCCCAAAATTTGTCTTGTTTGGTAAATAATTGTAGATTCTGGAGTATAAACAAGGATGAAAACAGCCGAAAACAACAATTTTGTCAAATTCAAGGGCACATTACTCTTGACTTCCTAGTCAGATCAGGCTGAAAATCAAACTCAACCGAGATCTTATGATATCCAACATTGCGTCCAAGATTTGTCTTGATTGGTCAATAATTGTAGATTCTAGAGAGTAAACAAGGTCTAAAGCAGCCAAAAACGGCAATTTGATCAAATTCAAGGGCACATAACTCTCCACTTTTTGTCAGATTGGACTGAAAATCAAACTTATCCAAGATCTTATGGTCTCAAACATTGTGTTCAAGTTTTGTCTTAATTGATAAATAATAGTAGATTATAGAGTGTAAACAATGTCAAAAACAGCCGAAATCGGCAATTTTATCAAATTCAAGGGCACAAAACTCTTATCTTTCTGGTCAGATCAGACTGAAAATCAAACTCATCTGAGATCTTATGGTCTCCAACCTTGTGTCCAAGATTTGTCTTGATTGGTCATAAATTGTAGATTCTAGAGTGTAAATAAGGTCGAAAACAGTCAAAAACAGCAATTTTGTCAAATTCAAGGGCTCATAACTCTCAACTTTCTGGTGATCAGATAAGACTGAAAATCAAACTCATTTCAGATCTTATGATCTCCAATATTGTGTCCAAGTTTTGGATTGATTGATCAATAATTGTAGATTCTAGAGTGTAAACAAGGTCGAAAACAGCCAAAAATGACAATTTTGTCAAATTCAAGGGCAAGTAACTCTCGACTTTCTGATCAGATCAGACTGAAAATTACACTCATCCGAGATCTCATAGTCCCAAATATTGTGTCAAAGTTTTGTCTTGATTGATGAATAATTGTAGATTCTAGAGTGTAAACAAGGTCAAAAACAGCCGAAAATGGCAATTTTGTCAAATTCAAGGGCACATAACTCTCGTCTTTCCAGTCAGATCAGACTGAAAATCGAACTCATCCGAGATCTTATGGTCTGCAATGTTATGTCCAAGATTTGTCTTGATTGATCAATAATTGTAGATGCTAGAGTGTAAACAATGTCAAAACTAAGTATTTTTCGCATTCAAGGGCAGATAACTCCTGCATTTCTAGTTCGATCTGACCCATAATCGAACTCATCTGAGATCTTATGGCCATACATGTTTTGACCAAGTTTGGTTAAGATTGGCTTATATTTGTAGATGCTAGAGTGTAAACACGAAATTGTGGACGGACGGACGGACAGATGGACAGACGGACAGACAGACGGACAGACAGACGGACGACGGACAAAAAGTGACCACAATAGCTCACCTTGAGCACTTCGTGCTCAGGTGAGCTAATAATTATGATAGAACTCTTATCCTGCAATACTAACCCTGTCCCAAACAACAAAATTTGAGGGTGATCCAATTTGAAAGTTGTTGCTTACTGCAAAATAAATAATAGTAACAATATGATTTGTGTAAAATAAAGCACAGAAAATACTGAGGCAAAAAGAGAAAATGTTGATTTTCAGCATTTTCTTCCTTTGCCTCAATATTTTCCCTAGCGTTATATATTAGGGTTGTCAAAACCAGGTCTTGTTTGGGAAATGGTTAAGAGAAGCAGGCAGAATAGATTAAGGTCAGACTACACTCATGTGCAGGAGCCAGGTGGCAGGAGCCAGACTGCACTTATGTGCAAGCTTGTCTTGTTCTATCCTGCCTGCAACAGCAACCAGAATATTCTGGAACTAGCATGACAAGGGTTAACTATGAATTTACAAACTAATCATAAATGAAATCCCATGTACAAGCACACAGTCCAAAAATTATGGCCACTGCTACTTTTGTATAATAAGTTTGCCCCGAGAAATGAAGGTAAAACAATATGCACCTGATCTAAGAAAATATAGAATTATCAGATTTACAGAGATCTTATAGTAGATGTTTCCATATCGGTCTGTTCCTTATTGAAGTCTGATCAGAATCCATTCTATTCTCTTACAGTAAAAACTTAACAAGAGTGCCATGGTCACAATATACCGTGCCCCAGAGATTAAGTTTTAAGGGGCATAACTCCAGCAATAATCAATGAACCATAAAATCCTTCCTTCATGCACATCTACCAATTAAAGTGATAACATTGACCAAATTTCAAAACAATCCAGCCAGAAACTTAGGAGAAGTTGCCCTCACAAGAAAAGTGGATGTACATACATACGGATGGACGGACCAACGGGAGAAGATGACGCTAATATACGACCACCTCCGACGGCATATAAAAATCACATCCTAGATCACACTGTATGCGGGCTGATCTGGTTTCATGTCTGTCTCAAATGCTTTAAGTGCCTGTTCCAAGATTTGCTCAAACCGTTTATAGATCATTGACAACATATTTACCTTCTTTAAAGCTGTCTGGAGAGTTGGCAACCAGTCTACACAAAAACCATCCACCATTTACAGATCATTGACAACATATTTACCTTCTTTAAAGCTGTCCGGAGAGTTGGCAACCAGTCTACACAAAAACCATCCAACATTTACAGATCATTGACAACATATTTACCTTCTTTAAAGCTGTCCGGAGAGTTGGCGACCAGTCTACACAAAAACAATCCACCATTTACAGATCATTGACAACATATTTACCTTCTTTAAAGCTGTCCGGAGAGTTGGCGACCAGTCTACACAAAAACCATCCACCATTTATAGATCATTGACAACATATTTACCTTCTTTAAAGCTGTCTGGAGAGTTGGCAACCAGTCTACACAAAAACCATCCACCATTTATAGATCATTGACAACATTTTTACCTTCTTTAAAGCTGTCCAGAGGGTTGGCAACCAGTCTACACAAAAATCATCCACCATTTATAGATCATTGACAACATTTTTACCTTCTTTAAAGCTGTCTGGAGAGTTGGCAACCAGTCTACACAAAAACCACCCACCATTTATAGATCATTGACAACATATTTACCTTCTTTAAAGCTGTCCGGAGAGTTAGCAACCAGTCTACACAAAAACCATCTACCATTTACAGATCATTGACAACATATTTACCTTCTTTAAAGCTGTCCGGAGAGTTGGCGACCAGTCTACACAAAAACAATCAACCATTTATAGATCATTGCCAACATTTTTACCTTCTTTAAAGCTGTCAGGAGAGTTGGCGACCAGTCTACACAAAAATCATCCACCATTTATAGATCATTGACAACATTTTTACCTTCTTTAAAGCTGTCTGGAGAGTTGGCGACCAGTCTACACAAAAACCACCCACCATTTATAGATCATTGACAACATATTTACCTTCTTTAAAGCTGTCCGGAGAGTTGGCGACCAGTCTACACAAAAACAATCCACCATTTACAGATCATTGACAACATATTTACCTTCTTTAAAGCTGTCCGGAGAGTTGGCGACCAGTCTACACAAAAACAATCCACCATTTATAGATCATTGACAACATATTTACCTTCTTTAAAGCTGTAGGGAGAGTTGGCAACCAGTCTACACAAAAACCATCCACCATTTATAGATCATTGACAACATTTTTACCTTCTTTAAAGCTGTCTGGAGAGTTGGCAACCAGTCTACACAAAAAACATCCACCATTTATAGATCATTGACAACATTTTTACCTTCTTTAAAGCTGTCCAGAGGGTTGGCAACCAGTCTACACAAAAACCATCCACCATTTATAGATCATTGACAACATTTCTACCTTCTTTAAAGCTGTCTGGAGAGTTGGCGACCAGTCTACACAAAAACCACCCACCATTTATAGATCATTGACAACATATTTACCTTCTTTAAAGCTGTCCGGAGAGTTGGCAACCAGTCTACACAAAAACCACCCACGAAGTATAGATCATTGACAACATATTTACCTTCTTTAAAGCTGTCAGGAGAGTTGGCGACCAGTCTACACAAAAACCATCCACCATTTGGTACACACATGAGAGCTTCTGCTACATCCGTGATCGGCAACAACCCTGGCAACTCTACAAATATACATCATAGCTATAGATAGGGGGTAATGGCATTTCAAAATACGAAATCTCTTTTAATATGAATCAAACCCTATGTTGCGGGTACTCATTGGAATTGTCTCCTGGAGACAATTCCATTGAGTACCCACAACATAGGGTTGGGATTTCAAACAACAAATATACATGTATAATGTCTATACTTATCTGCTGCTCTGATACATGACAGAATATATATTTCATATGAATTGTATCTAACAAAAATTTTAAACAAATAACCTAAAGGGTAATTGCAAAATATTGTCAGAGCAAATACAACTGCTATTTCATTATTCATACACTTTTATAAACATGTAGTACAATTTTCAGTATCTGTATCTAGATCTTTTAAGGGGGAATGCTCCAGTTTTTCGGAACACTTGGTCATTACTGTAGTGAATTAAATGTTTCGTACCAATATGTTTCGCTACCATATTTTCAGTAATACAGTATAACACATCATTACAATTTACCATTTTCGACGGTAAAAGTGTATTTATTATGCAAAACTGATTTCCTCAAAATGAAAATTGATTATTTGAAGCAAGACAGTCGTAAATGTGTATGCAGTTACCACTGTTTTGCGTCATTTTATTCATGTGTAGCTGATAAAAATTGCTGTAATTCACTAATAATTGCGCTGACCTATACATTTTCTTTTTTAATTATTACCAGGGCATGTTGCTCAATACAATGAGGTAGTTTTACCATATTCTATTATGTAGAACTTGAAATATTTCAAAAAATATGCAAATTTTGACATAAAACACTCCAGCTTCGTTGATCTAACCGTACACATGAGCATGCTGTTTTATACATTTACACATTTATAATAGCACATATTTTGGGGTTTCTGCTCTTATTGAATGTAAGACGCTACTTTTAATCCGTTTTCTGGACTAAACGATGAATATACAGCATTTTATTAGCATTTTAGTGACATTGGACAGGTGCAAGAAATTGTGCGTTTTTTCGATGAAGGGGTATGTGATACGAATGTCTATAAAGTTCAAACAAGATCGCTGACCATCCAATTTTATTTCATCTTTCAATTGGTAATAACATGTTATTTCAACATACAAAATATACATAAATTCTATTATTGGGAAAAAATGTAGGAAACTGGAGCATTCCCCCTTAAGTTTCTTGTTTTCAGTCTTTTAATGTTGAAAGGTTTCAGATCAAATATTACCTTCTAGTTTTTTCTAAATTTCTTGTCCAAACAAAGAAGATAAGATGTAAAACAGCTATTTTCTAAAATTATGACCTTAATTGATATTTGACCTTGACCTACATGAATACCCTTGAAACTTAGAGTCATCCAGTTGTTTGTGTAATAGACATACGGACAAAAGTAAAACAATATGCCCCCCATCTTTTGATATTGGGGAATAAAATCCCAATAAACCAATTCATTTGACAATAATTTCATTTTGATGAGAAATTCCCAAATTCCTGATCTTGGCAGCAGACTGCTTACCAGAATGGGCGATACACAAAACATCTGATACTTCCTCCATGTATACTTCACTGTCAAACAGTTCACATTGTTTCTGTGTGAAATCTGTCTTACTGTCCTGAACCTGCAAAATAAATAGTCTAACTCTGAAATTACCTTTACAACTACACAACAACCAATCCGATTGGCCGAGACATATGTCTCGTCCAATCAGATGGCTTGTAATGTAATATGGATTTAGAGAATCAATTTTGAATTGTTGGAGATTACGGCCCCTGATACTACATCTTCCTCCATATATACTTGAACACTATCAAACACAGAGCTACAGATAATAGGGGGTGATGGCTTTTCAAAATGTAAAATACTTTCAATGTTCATCAAACCCTATGTTGTGTGTACTCATTGGAATTGTCTCATTGAGACGATTCAAATGAGTACACAACATAGGGTTTTTCTTCACCCCCTCTATATGCTACCATGAAACAGTTCACACATAGTTTCTGTGTAAAATCTGTCTTACTGTCCTGAGCCTGCAAAACAAATTCAACTAATCACCTTTTTCAAAAAATGCAGATATTTAGACTGTTCTAAATTTTCACTCCTCCCAAGTAACTGCAAAGAACAAAACACATGTTACTAGAGTTTATCTTAGGAACATGCAAGACCAAAAATATCTTTGGTCCTGTTCAAATAGCATTTTTAGATCTTTAATTTCCTATTCTAAGCAGCAGAGATTTGATCGCTTCAAACAGCATTTTCACAGATTGTATTGAAAACCCTGGTTGAGAAAGAAAGGTTTTTTGTACAGTAAAGCCCAGTAAATATAGAGGCAAACTTGCTGTTGTGAAATCACACCTAGGTGTTTTTCTCTTGTCATTGTGGTAGAACCAAAAGACTTGCAGTGTTTATTTTCAATTTGAGGGGAAGGGGGTCAGGGCCCATTGGTGGGGGAAATTTGCGTGTGAACGCCAAAAAAGGGGAAATTTCAATACATGCTTATACTCTCAAATACAGTGTTATAAATGCATTTAACTTGCATGTATATCATAATGGGACATTCAAACAACCACTTGAACTGTTAGAGATGCCTAGAATCTAAATGGAATTTGGAATTTTCTTTCCAAGAGGAAAATCTGGTCACAGAAGGGGAATATTCATCTAAAATGGAGGAAAAAGTATATTCCTCAGAGAGGGGGAAGGGGCCCAATAACGACCGGTTTTTTAGGAAAAAAAATCACTGATGTGTGATTGACTCCATACTTTAACCCTTTCCCAAATGACAAAGTTTAAGCCTAGTCCAAACTCATAGGTGTTGCAGATGACAATATCCACTGAACAAAATTTAACATTTTTTGGTCGTTCTTGGTAGAAAACATTGTGGAAAATGAAGAAATTGCTTGTCACAAGCAATTTCTTCATTTTCCACAATGTTTTCCAAAGCGTCTATTTTGTGGGGTGTCCAAAAGCGTCAATGTGTGGGAAAGGGTTAATAAATGTAGTGAAATAAAACAGCATAAAGACTGGTATACCTGTGAATGTATGAAGAGTATTTCACTGAGCAATAACCGAATCCTTCTAGCAGCATCACTGTGTTCAAACTCCAGAGCCAAACCATTTTGTAGTTGAGAGATCAGTATACTGTCGCTGTGGGCACTTCCAGACTTCAACCTGTACAATCAATTACATTACTCATTACTTTGAGTTACCCTTTATGATTTACAGAGTCATGCAGAAACACTTCAATGATCATATTTTTCAACCAATTAAAATCAAGAACATGATTTTCTCTGTCTTGAAAAGTTAATGGAGGTAACTGATTGATTCTTTACTCCTATCTATTTTTAACGGCACTTAGTTTTAGCCTCACGCCGACCTGGTACTGTTAATAGTGCATTGATGCTCCAGAGGAGCCCTGCACTTATTGGAAGAAGTCGAGTGTCTTCCCATTTCCAATCTGCTTTTCCAGCTTGATTAGCTAAGTGACAAACAAATAATTATAATTA
Organism: Fragum sueziense; assembly: GCA_963680895.1. Lineage (NCBI taxonomy): Eukaryota > Metazoa > Mollusca > Bivalvia > Cardiida > Cardiidae > Fragum > Fragum sueziense. Next base: position 44,804,043 of record OY804603.1, read on the forward strand.
AGTTTTTCTTATTTTGGATGCATACTAGTTGCAATAATGTAACCGAAACCTTTTTGAATTTTGATCTGGGTTTCGCAAACTATTTCACATTATCAAGTTTGTGGCTACGATATCGCAGCTAGATGCATACCTGAACACATTTCTATGAAAGTAAATGCATATCCAGTAAAAACGTTGCTTAAATCATTCAGATATAGTTCCTATCTGGAGCTCTGTTACAAACTGTGTTGTGGTATTTTGGGTACGAATTTAACTGGGTACGAAACAACAAATTTATCAAAAAAGGCAATAGCGCACCTAAGCTGCTGCTCTTTCTTAACGTCCTGTTCAAGCGAATGAAAGTCTATCGAAAGCAATGCTACAATGCTGTTGACATCCTCGATGCCTGCCAATATCTTGAGAACATCTTTTCTGGCTTTTGTCCAACCGGCACTTTTGTCAACCGGTCCAAGCAACGCCGTCCGAACAAGACAAGGCAAAACTGGTCTCAAAGCTGGTTGTTCAAATTCTTCTAGACGTTTTGTATCTATACTCTGCATTGCCTGGAAAACTCCGGTCAATACAGAAGCCTTTTTTGGGCCCATCTTTTTTTCTAAAATTGTGGACACGAAAACTAATTACTTTTAAGGCACACTTGATTAGTGAATTTCTTCGATAATCGAACACTACTTTGAACACCCAATAGTTCGAAATGGTTATATCATATGAATGCTAAACTTTTGTATTTCATTATTACTTCAAAACATGATCCATTTGGTGTTTTGTAAAAAAATGCCATATAATTTTTTGTCAACTAGAAGAACATTATTCTCGAAAGAATTATGTCGGTGTTTATGCTAATAAGTGGAACGGCCAAACAAAGAATCCGGAAAAATGGCCAGCACAAGACTTCAGACAGGTTTTTTACATTTTCTACATATTTAAACCATAGAAATTCAAATGCATTAGGTTCTACTTTGTTTGTTTCGATTAAATACACGTTTTCCTAGGAATTGTTTGAGTGTTTTATGGAAAAGGGTTAGTGTACATTCTCCCTTTCCCTTAGTTGCAATAATGTAACCGAAACCTTTTCGAGTTCTGATCTGGGTTTCGGTTACAATTCCTTCCTACTTCTACTTCTACCGCATAACGGCCGCTGTCAACATGCTGACAATTCTGCCGCGTATTGGGTGTGCGCAATGAAATATTAATCAAAAAGAGTCCATCTCAATCTTAAAAACTGCTTTGCGTGTGCTATACAGATTTTTACAGTGAAGATAAAAACAGTCATAGTCCAATAATTACACTGTGAGGCGGGCCTTGAATGCCTCAAGACTCGTTGCAGACACAGTGCTGGTGGGTAAGGTATTCCACTGCGTGATAGTACGCGGGTAAAAAGACTCCTTCCTAATGTTGGTTCGACAACTGGGTATCTGGAAGGCTTGGTTATTAAATGTCCTTGATTTCCTCTGTACTGGGGTCAGTTTGTCACTAGCATCAATGTATACTTTTCCATTCACAATCTTGTACATCATTGTCAGTCTCGCATTCTTCCTCCTGTCTGAGAGAGAACTCCACTCAAGATGATCGATCATTTCCGTCACCGAAGAAGTGTTGTGGTATCTATTCATTACGTACCTGGCTGCCCGTCTTTGAACCTTATCCAGTTTGTCAATGTCTGTTTTCAAATGTGGATCCCAGACTGTACTGGCATATTCCAGGGACGGTCTAACAAGTGACTTATACGCATTCTCTTTGGTGGATCTGTTACTAATGTTGAGATTTCTTTTTAGAAAACTTATGGTATTGTTGGCTTTGCCACATATCTGATTTATATGAGGAGTCCATTTTAGGTCGCTGGTGATTGTTACGCCCAGGTATTTTGCGGATGGCACATGTTCTAGTACGTGGTCTCGGAGGGTGTAGCTTCTTTTTATCATGTTTCTATTTTTGGTGATGGACAGGATGTTACATTTGTCAGGATGAAAATTCATTAGCCATGTTTCTTCCCAGGTTGCCAGTCTGTTGATGTCTCCTTGAAGTTTTTCACTGTCTGCGTCAGATGAGATGGTTAAGTATGCGATGGTGTCATCCGCAAATAGCCTGACTCTGGATGTCAGACTACATGGCATGTCGTTAATATAGAATAAAAATAAACTCGGTCCCAGTACCGACCCCTGGGGGACCCCGGACTCTACAGGAACAGTATCCGACGATTCTCCTTCAACAACTACCTGCTGGCCTCTACCAGATAGGAAACTCTCTATCCACCGGTTTGTTTTACCTTTAATGCCGTAGTGTTTCAATTTGTGAACTAGAAGTGAATGGCTGACCTTATCAAATGCCTTTGAAAAGTCCATAACAACACAGTCTGTTTGTTTTCCTATTCGTTGCAATGGAGCAGGTGCTGGAATGATTCATTCCAGCAAGTTTAACATAGTCAAACTTCAAAATACAGCTATGGAATGTAGTAAAAATGTTACCTGACAACAGGTTAACCATTTTTCTGTCAATCCAGTGTAGTTTTATGTTGAAATCACTTTCCAATAAAGTTCAATTCAATTTTGAAGCTGAGTACCCACCAATTTTATTCTACCGAGACTTGAATTTTCCGTTGGAAGAAAAAAATGATAACAATTCTTGTTCATATTTTTTAACCAAATTTGTGCCATGGAATATATCCTTTTATGGGGTTCACATCTGATTAGATATGTTAGAATTCAAAAATTATGCAAAAATAAATTATGTGTTTTCCACTTTTTTTCTTGCTCCAAAGAAGGGAATAGGGTGGACTCGTAGCCACAAACCAAAACCCATCATCAAGTTTGTGGCTACGATATCGCAGCTACCTTTCCCTCATCATTGATATCCAGTTTTCTCTGAATCTCAACTCTACTAGTTTAAGCCAGTGGATAGATCTTATCTTGAAATTGGTTATGACAATCTTGAAACTTTACAAAGAAGAGTATGCAGATACTCACGGGTGGTAAACAGAGAAACTAGCTCCAAAAAGAGGTAGTTGCATAGAGCGAAAATTTGTAGGTCACGAACACATTTTCTAATATTATTTCCTTTAAAGTGAGTTTTTGAGAAATCCGGCGATGCTGTAATATGAAGAAATGGTCGAAGTTTGTTGTGCACGAGAGTATACGGTATTAGTAGCAGGGTTTTAATACAATCGTAGAAAAACATTTCAAAATCGAAAGTAAAGAAGTTTTTACTTTCGATCTTGAAATGTTTTTCAACGATTGTATTCAAAGTCTGCTCGCTAACACTGTATATACTCGTGCACAACAAACTTCGACCATTTCTTCATATTACAGCATCGCCGGATTTTTCAAAAAACTCGTTGAAAAAGAAATAATTGTAGAAAAAATGTGTTCGTGACCTACCTTTGTTTACAGATTTTCGCTCTATGCAACTACCTCGGTAGAGGCCGGATGTCACGAGGAAACGAAATACCGTTGACTCTTTTTGGAGCTAGTTTCTCTGTTTACCACCCGTGATACTGAGGTTATTGAAGGTATACAACAGGGAAGCATTTAGACTTACAATGTTTCAGCTCTGAAAAGATTTTTTTTACACAAAACGACTTGAAGTGATTTTGAAAACCTTTCTTGGAATGGCATCGTTGTCAGCAGTTATTTGATCTTTAACCCTTTCCTAAACAAAATATTTAGATGTTTCCAATTTGATATCTGTCGCAGATGACAAAAAATGTTCACTTCAACTTCAAAGGTGATACTCGGCAAAATCCACCATGTAGACATCTACGCCGAGGGGCGAGATATGTACAGCAGTGTGGAGTGAAGTGTTCCGACAAGTCTAAAACTATCTACACTAAAGTGTCCACAAAGAAAGTTGTTTGCACTGATTCTTCACTCCATTGATTAAAAAGTCTGATGACTAACATGTATATACACTGTACATGATGATGTCCATTTAAGGCATACAGGAGGGGATGGTTGGAACTAGCTGGATTGATGACTTGAAGGCATCCAGGGTCCCAGAAGTGATGCAGAATTCGGGCAGTGAATTCCAAGTGATGACAGTCCTTGGAAAAAATGAGAATCTGTAAATGTCCAGTCTTGTGTGATAAGTCATGAATTTCATACAGTGACTACGTCTAGTGGATCGCATAGAAGCTGGTGTGGGATGATAGATCACTGGCACTGCAATAAGGGAGTTAACCACTTTGTACATCAATACGTTGTCTGCCCAGGATCTTCGTTGTTGTAGGGTTGGCCATTTTAGATCAGTCAAAAGTTCACTTACACTTGTCAGATTGTTCGGGTTGTATGGCTTGTTTTTTACCCATCTTGCTGCATTCCTTTGCACTTGTTCAATTTGTTTGATTTGGGTGGATTGGTGAGGATTCCATATCGGGGAGGCATATTCCATCTTTGGTCGGACTAAACTTGTGTAGGCTCTTTCTTTTACTTTGGGAGGGGTGTATCTCAGGTTTCGTTTCAGGAATCCAAGGACAGATGAAGCTTTCTTAGTAATGGAGTCAATATGTTTGTTGTACTTTAGACTGTCACTTAATTCAACGCCCAGGTATGGATGATGATGCACTATCTCGATAGTTTCGTCTTTCATTTTGTAGTCAAACTTGAGATTATCTTTCTTGTTGAACTGCATAATAGCACACTTTTTGACGTTAAACTGCATTTGCCAGGTGATTCCCCATTGCTCAAGTGTCTGCAGATCTTTTTGGAGTTCTAACTGATCAGATTTAGTTTTGATGGATCGGTATATCACGCAATCGTCGGCAAACAGTCGTATTGTTGATGTTATGTTGTCAGCGATGTCATTGATGTAGATCAAAAATAATGTCGGCCCGAGCACTGTGCCCTGTGGTACGCCTGATGTTACTGGGGCTATATCCGATGAAGCACTGTCTACTACCATGTTGTCTTTCAGGGACTGTCCCAAGGGCGACTTGGGCGAAATACTCGCCCAGAATAAATTAATCTCGCCCTGTCTTGCTTAAAAAGCAAAATTCAAGTCGCTGTGTTTTTGGAGGTGTGAAGGGCTTCAGATCCGATCAGGACTGCATGCCGATTATCAGTTGAGAATCCAATAATTAATTGGCCACAGTCCATTATTAGAACTATCAGTTGAAGTAGCCATATGTCATAAAAGTACACAACATGCATGTACTTGTAGTGGAATACCCCCAGACTGTTATCAGTAAACAGATAAAAAGGCGATCAGAGTTAAGTCGTTCTAAATCTGACGCTATGGAAAATGTTGATAGTTTGACTGATAGAGGCTGCCACTATTTTCTCACCTTAGCATGTAGCGCTCAATGTGGGCTATTTTGATCGCTTTTTGTCCATCGTCTGTTATCAATTTACAAATATAAGCCAATCTTGACCAACCTTAGCAGCTTTCATATTGGACCACCCTAATATTTTGTTGTTTGAGAATGGGTTAACACATTACCAGACAGCAGCAAATTATACTTGTAAAATCATAGATGTCCACGACAACAATTTTAAGTGAATGTAAATTTACATCTTCCAGTCTTCCTCGACAGAAAACATTGTTTTCTTAAGCCTTTATCTTGTGGGGTATCATAGTGCATCATTGTGTGTGAAGTGGTTTAATCCATTCCCACACAATGACACCTTTAGTTTTGACGCCCTTGAGAAAAATGCTCAAGAGAAATATTGTGGATAATGAAGAACTTGCTTGTAACATGCAATTTCTTCGTCATCCCCAATGTTTACTAACCCAAACAGTTAACTATGAAGATTTATAAAATGTCATCAACTTAAAATTGTCATCTGCAAAATCTATTTGGACAAGTCTAAAATTTTGCTGCCTGGTAATGGGATGAATATGTGACCCATCACGCTAAAAGGGACCTTATCAGAAATCCAAATTTTAACAAACTGATCAGCTTCAGCACTGTTGAATCAGATCCCTCATGTTAACAAGTGCTGTCCGAAGACAGCGCACTCGACTTTCTAAGTTGCTTAGTATAAAGGGGGCATAACTCCAAATATAGTGGAGCCAGGTCATGGGCCCTGGTAGTAAGGTAGAGGGTGTGATGGTGAATAAGTATTCCAAGTTTGTGTTGAATCCCTTTGATAGTATGGAAGTTATTGATGTTTGAAAAAACTTTAACCTTTCTTGCGACGCCGACGCCCGGGTGACAGTATAAGCTCTCATTTTCTTCGAAAAGTCGAGCTAAAAATGAACACATAGTAAGATAGGCAAAACATTCCAGATTTAGAAAATTACATACAAGTAAAAAGTGTCGGCCCTAGTCTGGCTGTGGGGACTGCGCAGACTGACTAGGGTCGACATTTTTCACACTTCATATAAGGTCCCTTTTAGCATGACAGGTCACATATGACAAATTTGTATTTTCAGACAATGATGATCAACAGAAGATCAGATTTCAGACAGAGTTAGAATTTGTACAATGTCTAGCTAATCCAAATTACTTAAACTGTGAGTAGCCTGGATCAACAGTTATTGGGCATTAACCCGTTACCAAAAATTTAGTCTGGTCCAAGTTCAAGGATGTTGCAGAGGACCATAGCTTTAGATAAAAGGGAGTGAAGTCTTTTCAAGATGCAATATTTTATTTACAAGTCCTAAAACCCTATGTTGTGGGTACTCATTGGAATCGTCTCATTTAGACAATTTAACCCATTCCCACACAGTGACGCTTTTTGAAGCTCCTACAGAAAAAGGCTTGAGAAAACATTGTGGATAATGAAGAAATTGCTTGTCACAAGCAATTTCTTCATTATCCACAATGTTTTCTATGCCAAAATGCATTTTTTTTGATATTTCATCAACTTGAAATTGTCGTCTGCATCATCTTTCATATTGGACTACCCTAAAATTTGGCTGTTGGGGAATGGGTTAAATGAGTACAAACAATATAGGGTTTGGAGTTGAAATGACAAATTTAGAATTTCTTCACCCCTCTTATCTGTAGCTCTGGAGGATAATTTCAATTGAATTAACCCTTTCACAAACAGCAAAATTTTGGACTGTTCCAATTGGAAGGACGTTGCAGACGACAATTTCAAGTTGATGAAATTTTGAAAATATTTCCATTTTGGGTTGGAAAACATTGTGTAAAATGAAGAAATTGCTTGTCACAAGCAATTTCTTCATTTTCCACAATGTTTTCCCAAGCCTTTTCTTGTGAGGGAGTCAAAAGGCGTCAATGTGTGGTAATGGGTTAAGTTTTTTGTGATCTTACATAGAAAACATTGTGACAAGCAATTTCTTCATTTTCCACAATATTTTTAAAAGCCTTTATCTCGTGTGGAATAAAAAGGAGTCATTTTGTGGGAAAGGTTAAATTGCAATCAGAATGAAATACCAACTTGATAGGAGAGCAGATTCTTTTGGAAACAGGTCATTTTCTGAAGTGTACTCATTAAGTTTGTATTTTAAATATTTTGTATTTGATTTTCTTTCATTTTTAGTCCTCGAAGAAATGCTGATAATCAGCATTCTCAATATTTTCTATGCTATTTTGTACACAAATCGTATCCTTATCAACAACCATTTTGTCGTCTGCAGCTGCTTTAAAATTGGAACAGTAGTAAATTTTGCCGTTAAAGGGATGAGACTTTTTTCTTGATCTCTCCTCGTGTCTCTCCTTTCAGTTCTTGCACAGCGCGGGTACTTCAAGGAGTCTTGTTTTACAAACTACATCAAGTACCTACAATACTGGAAGGAGCCCAGATATGCTAAATATCTCAAGTAAAGTTATATAGTTATTCATGAGAAACAAAAGAAAGTGTTTAACCCATTACCAAACAGCAAAATCTCACACTGGTCCTATTCAAAGATGTTGCAGATGAAAATTTCAAGTGATTCAGATTTCGCATTTCTTTGTCATTCTAGGTAGAAAATATTGTGGGAAATGAAGAAAGAGCTTGTCACAAGCAATTTCTTTTTTTTCCGCAATGTTTTCCAAGCATTAATCTCTTTGGGCATCAAAAGGCGTCATTTTGTGGGTATGGGTTACAATTGTTAGCACCGTCCAGTCTGAAATATGTTGCAGATGACAGTTGGTGTTAAAAAATAAATATTTTGTGTACAATAAAGCCCAGAAAATATTTAGGCAAAAGGAGAAAATGCTGGTTGTCAGCATTTTCTTCTTTTGCCTCAATATTTTCCCAATCTTTTTCTACTTGGGACGTCATAAACCATGACTTGTTTGGGAAAAGGTTTATTATGTCGTAGGATAAAAGCAAAGTAAACTGTACACTGTAACGGTACACTGATAAATCATATTTCTGCATGGTCAAGATCAGCCTGCATATCAGTGTAATGTTGGTCTTCACTCGCCAATTTGACTTATTAGTTCCCCACCGGTTACCTCAATTTGGTTTGCTCAATTCCATCTGTCCGTCCATCTGTCACATTTTTGTTCGGACCATATCATCTAAACTATAAGTGCTAGCAACTTCAAACTTCATACACTAGGAAATCGGTAGTCTACAGTTATGCTATAAGGAACCTTTTTCCAGATCCCTGCTCATACTTTTTAAAATCTTTTTCATATGTTGTAGGTACCCGCAGGCGCTACATTTCCTGGACTTACTTCAGTATGAACACTTTAGGAAGGAGTTAGTGAACTCTCAGTGTGCCAAGTTTATTGATGACCAACAGTTATTGCACTGGCAACATTATCAGAGAAAACGCATGCAGCTGCTTAATACACAGGCTGAACAGACCGCAACGTTGAAAGAATCTAAACCTACTTGAAACTTAGTTGTGTTTGTGGTGAAATAATCTTTTTATAGACAGACTTTCAAAACAAAACAAAACCTGGTTTTGAGGTCTCTAATAATAAGGGTTTGGAAATCATCAAGGGAAAAGAAAAAAGAGTCTGGTGACCAGAATATCGGATCTTTTGGATGCAGAATTTTTTTGACGCCCCTCAAGTAAAATTCCTGAATAAAAAACTTCTTCATTTCCCACAACATTTTCAACACAAAAAGTAATTTATTTTCAAAATTTCTACTCACTGAAAATGTCTTCTACAACTTCTTTCACTTTGGAAAAGCTTAAATTTTGTCGTCTGATATGGGATAACTTATGTTTGGATAAGCACATTATTTGAACATGGAAAGCATTTAGGGAAGAGTTAATGCTGGTCATAAAGATTTTTTTATGTCACCTGACTGAAGGTCATGGTGACCTATTGTGACCGTGTTTTGTCCGTCGTCGTGTGTCGTTTGTCGTCCGTCGTGCGTTAACTTTTAACATTTTCGACTTCTTCTTGAGAACCATTGGACGGATTACAACCAAACTTGGCAGGGAGCATCCCCATGGGAAGCCGCTTCAGATTTGTGCGAATCATGGAGTTATCTCCCTTTGGGGCCCCATAAGGGGCCAAAAAGGGGTTTAATAGGGTACATCTTACTTAAAAAATCTTCTTCCCATGAACCGGCTGTTGGATTTGATTCACATTTGGTATTTAGAGTCTTTAGGGCAAGGACAACAAAGTTTGTACAAGAGAAAAAAATCCGTCGAGAAATGGCTGAGCTAGGGATGGGGGGGGGGGGGGTTATTAACTTAACATTTTCGACTTCTTATTAAGAACCATCTGACGGATTTCAACCAAACTTGGCAGGAATTATCCTAATAGGAAGCCGCTTCAGATTTTGTACAAATCATGGAGTTATCTCCCTTTGGGGTCCCATAAAGGGCCAAAAAGGGGATAAATTGGGTACATTTTAAAAAATCTTCTACTCATGAACCGGCTGTTGCATTGGATACACATTTGGAAGTTAAAGTCTTTAGGGCAAGGACTACAAAGTTTGTACAAGAGAAAAAAATCTGTCAGTAAATGGCCGTGCTGCGGATGGGGGATGGGAGGAGTTCGCGTTATTACTTAACTTTGAACATTTTCTACTTCTTTCTGAGAACCATTGGACAGATTTCTTCTAGACTTGGCAGGAAGCATTCCAATGGGAAGCCGCTTCAGATTTTTACAACTCATGGAGTTATCTCCCTTTGGGGCCCCAAAAGGGGGTAAATAGGATACATATTAAGAAATGTTCTAATGTTGGATTGAATTCACATTTGGTATTTGAGTTTTTAAATAAGTTTGTACAAGAGAAAAAAAGACTGTCAAGAAATGGTGGTGCTGGGGGGTTGCACTTTTAGTTAACTTTTAACATTTTCCTTAAAGGGGCTCATTCTATGTTTTTATGCTTCCGAACTGTTCGGGAACTCATATTTGTGCATGGAAAAACAATTAGCAATGCATAAAAACCTCAATCTCGGCGAAAAACATCTTTCCTTTGCTATAGATCAATCCTTTACAAGCGTGTTTACACATTCTATTTTTACTTCAAAACAAGACAAAGTCAAGGTCAACGAGACACACCTCCGCGTTATTAACACACCGTACAACCGGCTGTGTCGATGACTGTGACCTTATTTGCGAGGAATACGTGAAAATGTTTATTTTGTACAAGCACTGAACATTTATACGCGTATTTATCAACTATAGAATACCGAAGATCCTTTCGTTTATTTATAAAAGTAAATTCATTTGACCTACCATGCACATGACATCAGATGCCAAATCCGTCTTCGCTGACTTTCTACGCAGCCGGTTGTATGGTGTGTAAAATCTCGCTGAGCACAGATGATGTATCTCTGACGTAATTGATTTTTGAAGGTTGGGCATATGTAGCGGTTACAAAACAAAAACAAGGACGACCAGCATGTTATTAATTGACTTGGATTTTAATACTTAATAAAGCTCGACGAGTGGTAACAATGGACATAAATGATCTACCCCTTCAGGTTGGTAATTTCATACGTTATTTCTGGTTTGTAATTATTGTGCCATTTGCATTTTCAACAGCCTAGCTCATCCCCCTTTAACTGTTTCTGCTCATTTGATTCAGGTGACCGATAAGGCCCTCTGGGCCTCTTGTTTAATTTCCCTTATGCTTTCTAAAGCTTTCGTTATAGGAGTATTCAAACCCAGGCATTGGGAAAGGTTAAACACTTTTACCCGGATCCAAATATTTAGACTGGTCTGAAGCAAAAGTCAATTTTTCTAAAGCAGATTTGATATGCTCTACTTAGTCTCCTCATTTGGATGTATCCTTGTATTGTCAAATGGTTAAACCCTTTACCAAACAAGATCTGTTTGACATTCATAACAGAAATGGCAGTGGAAAACATTGACTTGAGGCAAAAGAATAAAATGCTGGTATTGGTAACCGGCATTTTATCCTTTTGTTTCAGTATTTTCTACACTATATTTTGTACACAAATGCAATCTTGTGCGACATCAATTTGACATATCCCTTAAAAAGCCTCAATTTGACGTCTCTAAACAAAGCATTAAGAGAAAAGAAGATGCTGAAAACAACATTTTCTACTTATATCTTAATGCTTTCCATGCTACAATTTACAAATTTCATACATGATATAGAGCAATTTATATTTGAGAAAATTAGAAACTCCTAAATGTCTAAAATGTCTTGTTGTGGAATGGGTTAAACTAAATTGATTCCTTCATCATAATCATGGCTTTGTATCAGGAAATAAAATAAAGAAAAAAACTATTTAAATTGTTGATTTATTTCACAAAATTAACTTAACCCTGTCCTAAACAAGACCTTGTTTTGACGTCCCTAATAGAAAAGACTTGGGAAAACATTGAAACAAAAGAAGAAACTGCTGATAACCAGCAGTTTCTCCTTTTGTCCCAATATTTTCTGTGCCATATTTTACACAAATCCTATCTTTAATAACATACATTTTGTCATTTGTAGCAGTTTTTGAAGTGGATCACACTAAAATTTTGTTGTTGGGAAATAAATGAATTACCTTTTCTGTGCCCTCCTAACAAACTTTATTTTGAGGGAAAAAAATCTAATTGTCATAATGAGTGCTAAACAATCAGATTGACTAAGACATATGGTCTCATCAAATCAGATTGCTTATTATTCAATTTTGAATTTTATCATGATCAAATGTGAATGATTGTAGTTGTTGAAGTGCGAGTCAACAAAGCTTTGGGAAATACAATGGAAAATGCCCATAACCAATAAATCCTACTTTTCATTTAAGAACCATTAATTACGGACATTTGCAAGTACTGTTCACTTTTAACTGGCAGTAAATTTGAACAACTTAACTTAAAAGAAGAAAATGGTGAACACAGGAATTTTCTTATTTTTCTCTTTAACTGTCCGACAATACTAATTTACAGTTTAGTGAATTTGATTATACAAATTTTGTCATTTGCAGCATATTTCACTTTGGACTGTTCTAAACTTTTATAGTTTTGGATCACAGAAAAGCTACTATCAACAGAAAGGACAAAAACAATTATTTTTCATCATTGCTTAACATGATCATTAAAACACCATGAAGACTAGCATCATATTTAATACAACTACCTGTAGACTTGGATAGCCTAGACTGTTTATGTCTTGCCTCTCAAGGAAATATTGAGCAAACATCATTTGTAAGTGTATGAATATTGTGTTTGTAAATCACAAATCCCTAAATCTAATGTTAACTTTTCGGTAACATCCGACAGACTCAATTAAGGGGTTACATGCTAAAGTTTCAATTCCCGTAGAAAGGCCTCGGAAGGAATTTTTTTTTTAATCAAGGGAATGTAATTTAGATGAGCATGATAATTAATGTCCTGCATTTTAATATCTTATCACAGAATAAATCGGGAACCACTTTCTGGTCTCACAGTTTAGATTTTCTGAGAGCTCCAACATTGGGTTTATCCACAAATTCCCTCCACCAGTCTGCCCTCTCTAAAGCCTTGTCACCCTGTAACATGGTGGCATATAGGTTCTTGTAAATCTGAAATGAGAGGAAAAATGTGTCGGTTAACATGTATGAAGGGATTCAAAGTCTTTGCAGAACAATGGAAATTAACGGTGGTCAAATCTGACAGCTGCAGTTTGTACATCAAAAATAAGCAAAATCTAAGGTTAACAGAAGAATGAATACAGAAAATCAACAAACAGATATATATGATTAATGATTTCTTACATCTTCTGTCCCTGGTCCATTAAAAGTACATGCAAAATTTCATTTTGATCTGATCTATACAGAAAAAGTTATTTAACTTCAAAGTTAAAATTTGCTTCTTGTGTCAATTTAGCCCACACACTTTGCTTGCCATTATCTCAAAAAATAAGCCCTCATCATGTGTAAATTAGACAAAATGACTGACCTCGCCATCTGATTTCCCAATGGGTGAGTTCAGGATAAAGTCTGGGGGTGCTAGAGCGTCAGCTAGTGTTACCGCATCATCCTTTACTTCTCCACACAACTCTAGTATAGCTTCTTGTATAAGTGTAGGAGGCTCCGGGCCAGTGATGTATCCACCTTACATGAAATGAAATTGTACGGAACATCAGAAATATGAAAATAAAAAAAGATATGTTTGTGAACATGAATGCCCCCGAAATGACCAATGTTAATTTTTCAGACAGAGGGACAGACAGATACGAGTAAAACAATTTGCCCCCAATCTTTCGATATGGGGCATAAAAAGTATGTCTACTGAAAGACATAAAATATGGCAAGTCAGTAACAATAAGCAAAATAACCTTTCTTCTTACGATATAAAGAAGTCTAAAAAATGGACCACAGATACAGTTTATGAAAGGTCTCCACTTACAAATCTTAAAGTATACACTTTTGTAACATTTATTGTGATGGCCTCAATCTTACCTTGATACAGATTGGTCAGATGTTTCTCCAGTCTCCATAGGCCGAAGAGTGAACACAATTTTGTAAGAACATTTCTGATTGGCTGTGAGGCCATTTCTCCATTATTTCCCTCTTGTATCATCTTCCAGAATCTGTCAATCACTGTATGCTGGAAGAAAAGGTACAAAGTCAAATACCTGTGAAACTTCAAATGTGAATAACTGTAAGGTACAATATCGTATATCAATGTATAATTACAAAGGTAGTTTCAATTTGATAAAGAACACTAAAGCTGATAGTAAATAAGTTTTAATATTGTGAAAGATAATGCTTATGCAAGATACTTAGAGGTAAAATAAGATTTGCTCAATTAACCCATTACCAGACAACAAAATTTTGGGTTGGTCCAAATTCAAAGATGTTGCAGACGACAATTCAAAAAGAGTGATTTTTTACATTTTTTGGTCATTTTGTATAGAAAATATTGTGGGAAATGAAGAAATTGCTTGTCACAAGCAATTTCTTCATTTTCCACAATGTTTTCCAAAGTCATTTCTTGTGAGGGAGTCAAAAGGCGTCACTGTGCAGTAATGGGTTAAGATATGAATCATGCTTGTAATTATAATCGATCTTCAAATCATGGACATTTTTTTTCACAATACATAACTGGTCTTATCCTCAGAAAAACTGTTATGACTAAAGGCCTATGGAAGTACATAACATTTCTTTTGTCAGGTACACAACATTAAGGTAGAATACCCATAATGTGGCCATTTAGATATTAATAAAACGTCAACTTTTTTCGAGCGGCGGTGTCACGTATCCGAACCTATTCAGACACGGTCGTAATCATTTGGCAGTGGAAAGTTCCACCGCCGAATGTTTTCCATGTCACCCAAATAATTCCGACATTGCACAAATCTCATTAGGGATGGACTACCTTAATGCTGAAATGACACCAAACAAACTGAAACTAACGTACCTCAATGTACGCGATGGCGAGTGTTCTACAGAAGTACACCTGACTGTTGTTTCTAGCTGTGAATCCATCTTTACCACCAGATAGCTGTTTACCTAGTCTGTCTGCACTGTCTACCAACAGTCTGACAACCAAAAATTTGTAGGCATCCAGTATCACTGTAATGGCAATGTATTTTGTGCTAAAAATAGACTGCGTTAATCATTATATATTGATAAACCATCAGTGTTGTTATAAAATCTCGTAACTACGGCTTGAATCAAGCCGTAGTCATAGTCAAGAGATTATATAACAACACCTATGAAATACAATTTGTTTGTCCGAAATTACATCAAGAATATCTGGATAAAATCGTTCCCTATTACAATAGAGAGTAGAGTAAACTTTGCCTTTACTAGTGCTCTTAGAATTGTAGAAAATGTGACATTAAAGTTGAAAATCATTCTAATTGATGACTGGAATTATTACAAGTAGCCCAAAAGATTTAGATTTTAGTATAATTATTAGGGATGGGAACGAATATCCGAATATTCGAATATTCGTTTTTCAAGCGAATATTCGAATGCAAATCTTAAATTCGAATATTCGTTATATATTATGAAAAATCTAGATCTATTTTGTATTTTGATAATATCGAAAAAAATAAAAGATTTGGTAGAAAAAGAAACAATCCGTTGAATATTGAGATGACTGCAGTCATAACATACAGTTTGACACCTGTCAAAACGATACATGCAGCCTACCTGGAATATGCAAATGTGGCAGAATAATGCGATATACATAGACGTTAATCCGATAAATTCAGCACCTTAAAGATTAGATAAGATTTTCATGCTGGATATGTTAAAACAACGATTGCTTTTTTATCCGCCAATCATTAGCTTAGTTCGTTTTCTTTTTTAAATTGCTCTTTAACATCATGGCAAAATAAATGACATTCTGTCGAGAAAAAAAAGGGAAGCCAACTTCAAGAATCAAAGAAACAAGGACATCGATGTGGCAGTAAATCCAAAATCATGATAATTATGTCAAAGACAAGCAAGATTTTGAATTTCGTTTTTTAGCCATAAAGGGAAAATGTTCGCCAGTAAAAAGTGAATAATATGTTCAAAAGAAAAAAAATCGTTCTCAGTCCGCGAAATGTAGAAATTGAAATCAGACAGATTTATGTAAAACACGTAGAGTATAGAAACATATTGCTCTGTTCACATTCGTATTTAGAGTTTGGTTCCTTTACATACTATATAGGTACATGAAGATGCATTTTAATCAAGTCTTAAACGAATATTCGAATATATTCGAATATCTAAAACGAATATTCGAATATGTATTTTGGTATTTGTTCCCATCCCTAATAATTATGAAATAATTTTTTACTCAAAATAATCATATCGATTCAAAAGAAGCCATTTAGAGGACCTAAGAAAAAAAAGCAAAATGAACTAGTCTTTTCAAAAGTTTTTGATTGCTTTATCATGATTGGACCTCTCAGTAATCTAAGGAGAAGTGTTCCAGCATACATTCATAAAGAAATAAATGAGGATCTGGAAATCTCCATTTTTGGCATTTGATAACCTGGATCTAGACCAGCCTGTGCGTACGCACAGTCTGATCAGGATCCATGCTGTCCTGATATAGCTTCTTCATGATTTGGAGCAACAGTAAGAAAGCAGCATGGATCCTGATCAGGCTGCTCTTAGATACATGTTGATATGGAAACATGGTAGTTCCAAGCCCTATAAGGGACATTTTTCAGATCGCAGCTCAAATAGTTTGTCTTACCAGAAGGATGTTTACAATCCTGTACAGTCCTGGCCGTAAACTTGCTCCTCAGTATGCTCTTCATGTCATCCAGGAAGTCTACACTGTGGACAGGACTGTCTATTGTAATACCTGAATATAGAATGGAAGGAACATTTGGTTAACCCTCTCTCAGATAATGCATATTTAGACACTAGTCCAAACTGTAGCAGATTAGCCTTGAAACAAGAGCTGGATAGTGAAAAAAATTTTGGTCAAAGACGGGTTAAAGTTCCTCTAAATTAAATATCAGAGTAATGAATCTTTGACCAAAGGCTAATATTACAGCAAAAAAAAAAAAAAACACATATGCACAGTTTAAAAGCAATACCAATAGCAGGAAAAAAGTTATTGCAGATACATGACAATTGCACAAGTCCAAAATATCTAAAACTCTGCTAAATTGAATATCAGATTAATGAATCTTTGCCTACAGGTAAATATTACAGTAACAGAAGCATATACATGTACATCTACAAATGTGAAAGCAGTAGACCTAGCAGAAACAAAGTTATTACAGATATATGACAGTGTTGCCATAAAGGCCCTATTTCGAGATCCAGGGACAAATTATGAAATAGAGAGAATTAAAATCTACTATACCTTGTTTTTGTTTAGCCTCTAGGAATGAGAGTAGATAATTACTGGTCTGTTGTAATATTACATTGTTATCTCCTTCATATGTACAATTAGGGTCATTGTCATTTCTCAACTCCCCAAACCTGTTCACTGGAATCATAGAAATAATAAATTTACCAAATCATCATTGGGCTGTAGAAATCTACATTCAACCATAAAACTGATACTAACAGCAAATAAATAGTAGCTTAATCAAAGATTTACCATTAAGCAAAAAATCAATGGAAACAGGAAAACATGTGAAAGAAATGCAAGGAACACATGGTAATGTACACAGGTCATCACATTTAAATGATGACTAGCTTTACTTTGTTTAGCTCAGTATTTTCTGTTCCATAATGTACACAAATCTAATCGTTACCAACATCCATTTGTAATCTTCGGACACCTTCAATAATCTATTTAAACCGCTCACATCTACTGACCCCTCATGTTCATATCAAACATGAACTGCAAATGAGCCGGGATCTGGAAAAACGTCCCTTATAGCATTTGAGACAGCCAGGTTTCAAGACCATGCTGTGTCTTAATGCAGTCTAGCCACCATCCATGTTACTCTCAAATAGTTGCAACAGACCATGAGGAAACTATTGGAGAACAACATGGTTCCAGGTCAGACTGCGTGTATACGCAGGCTGATCTGGAACCATGTCGTTCTCAAATGCTATAAGGGACATTTTTCCAGATCCTGGCTCAAATGTATTAGGTTCATTCTACTAAAAAGCATTTATAAAGTTGCTAGAATGCGTTGACATGCACAATATGTTGGTACTATATTGATTTAAACATCGAGATCATTTGTCAGTGATTTCTACCAAAAATCTTTTGAGAGACAATCACTTAAAAACTCAATATATGCATGATTTTTGTGAGGTATTTGTGTACATTTTCGACTGAGTGTGTGGGCCTTTAATTGTAGTCATCATCTAAAGCCTAAAGATCAAAAGACATATTACCTTTAAAATATCCATGACTCCCGCAGGCCTCCCTACATTCTTGTATAGCATCTCTAGCTAACCAACTAGACATAAACAGTTACCTTTAAAGTATCCATGACTCCCGCAGGCCTCCCTACATTCTTGTATAGCATCTCTAGCTAACCAACTAGACATAAACATTTACCTTTAAAGTATCCATGACCCCCGCAGGCCTCCCTACATTCTTGTATAGCATCTCTAGCTAACCAACTAGACATAAACATTTACCTTTAAAGTATCCATGACTCCCGCAGGCCTCCCTACATTCTTGTATAGCATCTCTAGCTAACCAACTAGACATAAACAGTTACCTTTAAAGTATCCATGACCCCCGCAGGCCTCCCTACATTCTTGTATAGCATCTCTAGCTAACCAACTAGACATAAACAGTTACCTTTAAAGTATCCATGACTCCCGCAGGCCTCCCTACATTCTTGTATAGCATCTCTAGCTAACCAACTAGACATAAACATTTACCTTTAAAGTATCCATGACTCCCGCAGGCCTCCCTACATTCTTGTATAGCATCTCTAGCTAACCAACTAGACATAAACATTTACCTTTAAAGTATCCATGACCCCCGCAGGCCTCCCTACATTCTTGTATAGCATCTCTAGCTAACCAACTAGACATAAACATTTACCTTTAAAGTATCCATGACTCCCGCAGGCCTCCCTACATTCTTGTATAGCATCTCTAGCTAACCAACTAGACATAAACAGTTACCTTTAAAGTATCCATGACCCCCGCAGGCCTCCCTACATTCTTGTATAGCATCTCTAGCTAACCAACTAGACATAAACAGTTACCTTTAAAGTATCCATGACTCCCGCAGGCCTCCCTACATTCTTGTATAGCATCTCTAGCTAACCAACTAGACATAAACATTTACCTTTAAAGTATCCATGACCCCCGCAGGCCTCCCTACATTCTTGTATAGCATCTCTAGCTAACCAACTAGACATAAACATTTACCTTTAAAGTATCCATGACTCCCGCAGGCCTCCCTACATTCTTGTATAGCATCTCTAGCTAACCAACTAGACATAAACATTTACCTTTAAAGTATCCATGACCCCCGCAGGCCTCCCTACATTCTTGTATAGCATCTCTAGCTAACCAACTAGACATAAACATTTACCTTTAAAGTATCCATGACCCCCGCAGGCCTCCCTACATTCTTGTATAGCATCTCTAGCTAACCAACTAGACATAAACATTTACCTTTAAAGTATCCATGACCCCCGCAGGCCTCCCTACATTCTTGTATAGCATCTCTAGCTAACCAACTAGACATAAACATTTACCTTTAAAGTATCCATGACCCCCGCAGGCCTCCCTACATTCTTGTATAGCATCTCTAGCTAACCAACTAGACATAAACAGTTACCTTTAAAGTATCCATGACCCCCGCAGGCCTCCCTACATTCTTGTATAGCATCTCTAGCTAACCAACTAGACATAAACAGTTACCTTTAAAGTATCCATGACCCCCGCAGGCCTCCCTACATTCTTGTATAGCATCTCTAGCTAACCAACTAGACATAAACAGTTACCTTTAAAGTATCCATGACCCCCGCAGGCCTCCCTACATTCTTGTATAGCATCTCTAGCTAACCAACTAGACATAAACAGTTACCTTTAAAGTATCCATGACCCCCGCAGGCCTCCCTACATTCTTGTATAGCATCTCTAGCTAACCAACTAGACATAAACAGTTACCTTTAAAGTATCCATGACCCCCGCAGGCCTCCCTACATTCTTGTATAGCATCCCTAGCTAGCCAACTAGACATAAACAGTTACCTTTAAAGTATCCATGACCCCCGCAGGCCTCCCTACATTCTTGTATAGCATCTCTAGCTAACCAACTAGACAGGGCTTTACTGGCACATGACATAGCGTGAAGCTCTCTACCTAACTGAGCCTACAGAATAAATAAAGTGTTTTGTGATATTTTGATCTCAAACAAAAAAGAAATTTAAGCAAATGCCAAGTTTGAAATAAAAGTTTCAAAAGTTGTAAGTCAAGCATTATTAAGAAGTTTTAACATGTATAGATAGTGCTAGAAGTCAATAAAATTCAAAATGCCAAAAGGCCAGTCAAGGAAAATACTTGAAATCCAGAATTGCAAGTTTACTTGGAGATTCTGCTGTTGACCGATCAAGACAAAAAAAGGCTCAAATGTTGGGTACCATAAGATCTTGCTTGAGCATAATTCTCAGCTTGATCATAACCTCTTTTTCTGAGTTACATGCCCTTGAATTTGATTAAAGTGCTGTTTCTGACTTTGTTTTAACTCAAATAGGCACAAATATTTACTAATTGGAACAAAACTTGGAAAAAATGTTTGTATAAAGAATATCTTGGATAATTTTTTATTTTAGCGTGATCAATGATTATTGAGTTATGTGACATTGAATTGGAAATAATTATCTTTTTCATATTAGCTTTTGCTGTAACAGCAACTCTTTCTTAGATATGTGCCCTCGCCAGTACTTTTCACCTTTAGAATGTGTCATAGCAGTTCAGATGAAAAATTTAGGACCATCATGGTCCTCTCGTCTCAGATCTTTGCCTGAATACATACCTGATAATCACTTTTATCACCAGCCATGTTTCCCACTCTGATGGCAACAAAATCCATAAAGATGGATACATGGAAGTGTTCCATTACATAGGAGGCAGCCAAATAGGGTAATAATCTCCATTGCTAAAACAAAAGAAAACTAAGAATTATTTTGAAATTTAACGACAAAATGTAAGGGTTGTCCAATTTGAAAGCTGCTGCAGACGACAAAATGGGTGTTGATAAAGATATGATTTGTGTACAAAATAGCATAGAAAATATTGAGGCAAAAGGAGAAAATGCTGACTATCAGCATTTTCTTCTTTTGTCTCAATGTTTTCCCACGCCTATTTTCTTAGAACTGTCAAAACCCGGTCTTGTTTGGGAAAGGGTTCAAAAAATGTCCATTTCTTGACATAGTTTAATTCCATACTTTAAGGCCTTTCTCACCCTCCGAAATTGACAAATCGTTGAACACCTTACTGATTTCAAACTGAATTCCTTGAAGTTAATGTCCGTCTTTCATGGCAAGCAAGTGCTAAAAATTCCACAGCCTTTCAAATTTCAAACCTATGCTAAACAAATTTCAGAAGAGGAAATTATTGACAAATTACTTCATGCTGACTCATAACCCAGATAACTAATGAAAACAGAATACATGTACATAATTATATCTAATTACTTTTTCAATTTTCAATTTCTTTAATTGGCAAGTCGGCAATATAAATTGCCATTGGCCATGTACAATAATGACAAGAGGACCATGATGGTCCTATATCGCTCACCTGAACCTAAATGATATGAGCAACACTTTTGTTCAATTCAATTAATATTTATTACTTTAAGACTGAAAAAGAACTTATGGTCAATAAGGTTGTGAAAATCTAACTCATCCGAGATCTAAATTATGGTGCCAAACATTGTACAGGGCTCCAGATAAGAGGGGGTGGTGACTTTTCAAACTGCAATAATGCTGTCAGTGATCATCAAGCCCTATGTTGTAGGTACTCATTTGTATCGTCTCATCGAGACGATTCAAATGAGTACCCACAACATAGGATTTGAATTCGAAAAAACATTGTTAGTATGTCTTCACCTCCACTTATCTGTAGCCCTGATTGTATCCAAGTTTTGTCTTGATTGATAAATAGTTGTAGATTCTAGAGTATAAACAAGGTCGATAATAGCCGAAAACAACAATTTTGTCAAATTCAAGGGCACAAAACCCTCGACTTTCTGATCAGATCAGACTGAAAATCAAACTCATATGAGATCTTATGGTTCCCAACATTGTGTCCAAGTTTTGTATAGATTGATCAATAATTGATTCTAGAATGTAAACAAGGCCGAAACCAGCCGAAAATGGCAATTTTGTCAATTTTAAGGGCACATAACTCTCAACATTCTCATCAGATCAGACTGAAAATCAAACTCATCCAAGATCTTATAGTCCCCAACATTGTGTTCAAGTTTTGTCTTGATTGATAAATAATTGTAGATTCTAGAGTATAAACAAGGTCGAAAACAGCAAAAAACAGCAATTTTATCAAATTCAAGGGCACATTACTCTTGACATTCTAATCAGATCAAACTGAAAATCGAAGTTACCTGAGATCTTATAGTCTCCAACATTGTGTCCAAGATTTGTCTTGATTAGTCAATAATTGTAGATTCTAGTATGTAAACAAAGTCGTAAACAGTAAAAAACAGCAATTTTGTCAAATTCAAGGGCACGTAACTCTTGACTTTCTGATTAGATCAGACTGAAAATCAATCTAATCCCAGATCTTATGGTCCAAAACATTGTGTCCAAGTTTTGTCTTGATTGAATAATAATTGTAGATTCTATAGTGTAAAAAAGGTTGAAAACGGCCGAAAATGGCAATTTTGTCAAATTCAAGGGCACGTAACTCTTGACTTTCAGATCAGATCAGACTGAAAATCAAACTCATCTGAGATCTTATAGTCCCCAACATTGTGTCCAAGTTTTGTCTTGATTGACCCTTTCCCACACATTGGCGCTTTTGGATGCCCCACAAAATAAAGGCTTTGGAAAACATTGTGACAGCAATTTCTTCATTACCCACAATGTTTTCTACCAAGAAAGACCAAAAAATGTTAAATTTTGTTCAATGGAACTTGTCGTCTGCAACACCTATGATTTTGGACTAGGCTAAAATTTTGTTGTTTGGTAATGGAGTGTAAATCTATTTATATCCTCTATCAAACTACAGAGCTCCAGATAAGAGGGAGTGATGACTTTTCAAATTGTAATAGTTCTGTTATTGTTCATCAAACCCTATGTTGTGGGTACTCATTTGTATCGTCTTGTCCAGACTATTCAAATGAGTACCCACAACATAGGGTTTGGAATTGAAATAACAAAGTTAGAATGTCTTCACCCCACTTATCTGTAGCCCTGAAACTAGATAACTCTACTTATACTGAAAAAAGTAGTGTCAGAGTTCCTTCCCTTAGATTAACTCTTTTTTTGAATACAGCAAAAAAGTGGCAATTTTGCCCAATTCAAGGGCACATAACTCTCATCTTTCTGGTCAGATCAGACTGAAAATTGACCTCATCCAAGATCTTATGGTCTCCAACATTATGTCCAAGTTTTGTCTTGATTGATCAATAATTGTAGATGCTAGAGTGTAAACAAACTTAAAAACAGCATTTTTTGACATTCAAGGGCAGATAACTCCGCACTTTCTGGTCCGATCAGGCCCATAATCGAACTTGTCCGAGAACTTATGATCGTACTTGTTTTGGCCAAGTTTGATCAAGATTGAGTAACTTTTGTGGATGCTAGAGTGTAAACACCCCAAATGTTGACGGACGGACGGACGGACGGACGGACGGACGGACGGACGACGGACAAAAAGTGACCACAATAACTCACCTCGAGCACTTCGTGCTCAGGTGAGCTAAAAAGATATGGCGCAATGGTGCATATAATATAATAATTACAAAAAAGAAAAAAAATACATTCAAAGTATAATTCTGTTTATTTCAAAAATTACGAAACAAACGCATATCGTGCAAATTGTTTTCGCAATTTTGGAAGTAATTTGATTATACATAGATACAAGTTGATAAATAATACAATGTATTAGGTATTTACATGTACATTTTGGTTGATTGTTATTTTTCGTAGTTCAAGTGCTTCATTTATGTATTTTGATAATTTGAGTTGTAAAGTTTTGTTACTACAGAGTGTCCCAAAAAAAACGGAACCCATTTTTGAAAGTACATTTCTCATGTATCAAGTAATATTGCTCCACCAAATTTACACATGCAATAGCAACGACAGTTTTCTATTAGCAGTTAAAATTTGGTTGAAAAATGATAATTAGTTTTGAAAATATCGGCATTCAAATGAATATACCCGGAAAACCATTTTAACATGATATCGATCTTTTCCTTTTGCAGCGCGCGCCCACACTCATTGGATAAATTGACGCTATACAATTGGTTAATATATTCAATACAATACAAAAATGATTTTGAAACATTGTTTTCACAATAGTGCATTTTCATTTCATCTTTTTTGCTAATAAATAAACTGTTAATGCTGCGATGTAACTAAAATGAATACAAACAAAATTTCCAAGTGCATCACAGATTATTATCATGAATAATAATTATAGGCTCTTATTTTATTTCTGACCAACATGCCGGTCAATGCTCAATTAAAAAGTATAACAGGTTTCATTTGACCCGACACTGACCTTTATGCAAAACACAAATAACACAAAATTCACCAAAAATAATGAAATCATGGTCCACAGAAATGTATACTATGCAAGAATATTAAGACTGGACTAATTTTAGGAAACATATCAAGCTTGTAATTTATGAAAATAAAAGTTAAAACTGATTCATATGAAATGAATCACATAGTAATTTGAAATTAATTTAAACAACCACCCTTTGGACTCAATTTGAACGTACAGAATGTGTACATATTAGATTTTGAGATAATTGGTACATACACGTACAACAGTACAGAATTCAACAGCTGACAGTTAGTGCGCTTTCACGAACAAACAAGATGCAAAAATCAATATCATGTCAGATCGGTTTTTTAGTGTCATTATTAATTTGCTTATAACTTTTGAACCGATGTATATTTTTAGTGAAATTTGGAACACAAATGCAAAAATGATATATCTTCAGTACTGCAAATTCAAAAATTAGATTATTCGCTCAGGCTTTAAAATATTTGACTTAGAATTAGGGTTCCGTTTTTTTTGGGACACTCTGTAGAGCTGAGTATTTTATTAAAGTTATTAATAGAAGGCCAGTTAGTTGACAAAAATCTGCGTCGGATAATACTATAGTATGGACAAACGAGTAGAAAATGATATTCAGATTCGACGACATTTTGTGAGCAACATTGACAAATTCAATTTTCTCTTTGAATGTTATGATATCTACCAGTTTCTATCGCTAAATTGTGGGAGGAAATACGAAAACGCGTTAATTGTTTTCTCAATTTTTCATTTCGAATATTACTCAAATATGGTTCATAGATATAATCTGTTTTAAATTTACAGTAGTATTGAAGCTTGGGTGAAGAATTGATAGCGGCGTTCCAATCTTGAATATGAATATCGCGTATTCTTCGTTGAAGTACAGTGAAGAAGTTTTGTGGGATAAAATTCTCATACCATAAGTAACCGTATCCAATCTTTTCTAAATAAAGCTTTATTTTTGTAGACCAGAAAGTGTTCGCATTGTGTATAGCGTTACATTGTTCCGTAAAAATAGAATGTATAGTGGATGTTGGATTATTCTTAATCTTTAACCAATATTTTAGTGATCGTTCGGCACATAACACCGATAGAGGGAATCTTCCCAATTCGCCGAGAACTGCTGATGTTGTTGATCGCTGTCCTACGCCGAGTATTATTTTACAAAACTTGATATGTATTTTGTCGGCATCATTAAATTGATATATGCCGAGGACTTCTGATGCATACAAAAG
The DNA here is from genome assembly GCA_963680895.1 of Fragum sueziense. Classification (NCBI taxonomy): domain Eukaryota; kingdom Metazoa; phylum Mollusca; class Bivalvia; order Cardiida; family Cardiidae; genus Fragum; species Fragum sueziense. Next base: position 44,829,676 of record OY804603.1, read on the forward strand.
AATTGGTGAAACCATTCTATCGAATAGAAGCAATTTAGTTTTGAAATCGAATTTAATTTGTTTAAATAATATCAAAAGATTGTTCATAGCCTTTAACGCTTGTTCAGAAAGTTTCTGGGCCGCGTGCGCTAAGCTACCGTTTTTTACAAACTTAATACCCAGATAAATAAAGCTATCGACTATTTCTAATGCTTCATTATTTATATGAAACTGATAGTTTCTTTGACTTTTTCTCTTTTCAAACACGAGAATTTTAGTTTTGTTAACATTGATTGTCAAACCAGATGCACGGGAATATGAATAAAGACTGTCTAACAGTGATTGTAGACTGGAAGGACTTGTAGTAAATAGAACGATATCGTCAGCGAACAAAAGCATAAAAATTGATAGCTGATTCAGATCTGTTTCTTTAAGACTGTTAAAATCCATATTATCGCTTATATTAGTGACGAAGAGGATGTACAAAATCGGTGATAGCGGCTCCCCTTGTTTCAAACCGATCGGTATGTCGAAGAAGTCGGATATCTCAAACTGATTACATTTAACACACGATTTAATGTTACTATATATAGATTTGACCATACATACAAACTTGGTACTAAGACCCAATTTAAGTAGTTTTTGTATTAAATAACAATGAGGTACTGTATCAAAACATCGCTGATAATCAACAAATGCCGAAAAAAGTTTGTTATTGCTAGCTAAAACTCTTTGAATTATGCTGTGTAGAATAAAAATACAATCAACGGTGCTCCTTTTATCGCGGAAACCAAATTGATAATCATTGAAAATATGCTCGTTTTCGCAGAAAACATTCAAGCGATTACGTAAGAGTAATGAAAATATTTTAGCTAAAGTACATATAAGCGTGATGCCCCTGTAGTTAGCGGGATCGTTATGATCCCCTTTCTTATGGATTGGGACAATTATTCCCTTTGTCCAAAGCTCGGGATAAACACCACTCTCGTAGATGCGGTTGAAAATTGGGACTAAAAACGGAGTGATAAACTCATTCGCATCGATGAAAAATTCGGGAAGAATTTTATCGCATCCTTCGCTTTTATTTCGTGATAATTGTTTAATCGTTTTCATAATTTCGTTTTCATCAAAAGGCTTATCAAGAAAATCAATATCGATTTTTGATTCGTCATTATTTTCGGAATCATTCGAAAACTGCTGATTAGTGCCGTTTAGGGATGTGAAAAAGTCCAAAAACTTACCTGTAACTGGTATTCAATGACAGGTATTTCCTCCCCATCTTTAGGCCCGAACTGTCTCCTGACAGCGGAGTATCTTGTAGCTATACACACAGCCATCTTGAGGTTACATGTACACATACCGGTGATCCCTACACGACCCCCAGACAGAGCCCCGAGTGAAGCTCCAAACCTTTTATTGGGATCCTGAAATACAGAGCTACAGATAATTATTATATTCATCTGAAACTCTACGTTGTGTGTATTTGAGGAGACCATTCCTATTAGTGCGGGGGACTGTGCCAACAATATAAGTTTCGATGAGCATCGTGCGGATACATGTAGATGTAGGCCGACTTCGGTTGACATTATGGCTCATGCCATCGTTTGGAACCAACACTTTTCTATCTACATGTATTAGATTTACCCCCAGTTTTGTGTCAGCCAATCAAAATCTTTGTTTACTTGACACTGATTGGTCTGTTGTTTATCCGAGAATTCAAAATGACGTAATGTCTACGATAGTTCGACCACAATTCTTCCGGTGGTCGGACTATAGTTGCAGAAATGACGTCAAATAGCTTGCATTATTGGTGTTCCATTGGAGCGATAGCATACAATAACGGGCCATAGTGCCAATTGAAGTCCGCCATAATGCCATGCCAGTGGTTCCTTCAGGACCCACAGACAACACTCCCTAGTAAAACACCAAAGCCCTTTATACTAATATTGGGGTCTTGAATAACCTTTTCCAAAACAATGGACACCCCACAAAATAAAGGCTTTGGAAAACATTGTGGAAAATGAAGAAATTGCTTGTGACAAGCAATTTCTTCATTTCCCACAATGTTTTCTACCATGAAAGACCAAAAAATGTTAAGTTTTGTTCAATGGGAATTGTCATCTGCAACACCTATGAGTTTGGATTAGGCTAAAATTTTGTTGTTTGGTAATGGGATTATACATGAACAAGTTAGATATCTGATGATATTGGAAACTGAGTATAATAACACCATGAATGATCTGACAAACATGTCTATTGTCAAACAAGTTCTCTTAGTCTGTACATTGAAATAATTCATGGGCTATTTCTTAATAAAGATATGCACATTTATGCTTTATAATGAGTAAGCTTTGAATCAAATCTGTCCAGAAATTACTAAGAAATAGGGTGAAAAGATAGCTATAGAATGGCGAGCAAGAAGTAGTCCAGTACCTTGTATGGTGTGACATATTTTCCCTCTGGAGTTACATCCCCTGTTTTGTTCAACAGATTCTCTCTAGGTATTCTGTACTTGTTGAAGGCTAAAAATCTGAAATAAAACATTAAACTTACAATCTAAAATCATGAAGCATGAAGCTTAAAATTCAACAATTGCTCACTAGACTGTTTTTGCAGACTAATACCAACCCAAGTATTGAAGACCTTCATCAAATGAGCACAAATATTGCATGGTAAAAAGCTGCCTTTTTAGTGACATTGGGAACATTTCTCTTAATCATTCACACAAGCCAAAAAATATGTATTTGTTTGTTATACTGCAGGACCCAATACTGGTTTTCAATCAACTAAATGGGATCTCGGTGAAAATGCAGCAACATTTGAGTAAAGTTTTGTGAATTTTGGCCAAACATCAAGAACTCAAAATCTACCAGTATCATCTTTAATTACATAGTCTGTCTGTTGTCACTCTATTCTACTCAAGTAATGTGTAACACTTTCAAATTGCAATGGACGGGACTTAGCAAAAGTTTAACCCATTACCAAACAACAAAATTTTTGGCTGTTCCAAATTCAAAGGAGCTGCAGACGACAACTTCATGTGTATGAAAGTTTACACTTTTTGGTCTTTTTGGTAGAAAACATTGTGGGAAATGAAGAAATTGCTTGTCACAAGCAATTTCTTCTTTTTCCACAATGTTTTCCCAAGCCTTTTCTTGCCAGGGAGTGAAAAGGCGTCACTGTGCAGTAATGGGTTAAGCAATTTGATATTTACCCGTTATCTAATCCGTTTTGTCCAAGTTTTTCTCCCTGATCACCGAGCAACAGGCCTGGCATGGTCTGTAGATTATCATCGCGTATTCTCACAACAAACGAGTGTAGCCCATGTCGCGTACCGTCCGCGGTGTATAACTGGGCGTAAACAATGGCATGTGTTGCACTCTTACCCATGTTCCCAGACCATATCTTGGTCGCCTCAAAATCTGGGGTGTTTAAAACAAACTCCTGTAAAATAAATATGGAAAATGATTATTTACAAATGGTGGGAAATAATGCTGTATGTTGCATCATGCCATAATTAACCCTTAAAAATAGCAAAATTTTAGGGTGGTCTGATTCATAAACTGCTTCAGATCATGAAATGGATGTTGATAAAGACTTGTGTACAAGAGACTTGACATGCAAAATTTAGCATGGAAAATATTGACTCCACATTCACCAATTTTCAAAATATATTGCACAGCTGGTGTGCCTACCCATTAGTCCCAGACAAGTCTTACAAGCTTTTAATTCAACCCATTACCAAATGGTAAAATTTTGGACCGTTTCAAATTCAAAGATGATGCAGACGACAATTTCATAATTTCATGTGAATATCTTTTCACATTTTTTTGTCTTTTTGAGTAGAAAATATTGTGGGAAATGAAGAAATTGCTTGTCTCAAGCAATTTCTTCATTTTCCATGATGTTTTCTAAAGCCTTTATCTTGAAGGGTGTCGAAAAGCGTCCATGTTTGGGAATGGGTTGAGGAGTTAAACAAAATTCAAACCTGTGTAGAAGGATCATATGTGGCTGTAGTTCTCATAGCTTTTGTATTACTCCCATGACTTAACTCTGTCAATGCAAAACATCCAAAATTCTGAAAATTAGGGGAAAAGGTTTTAAAATATTACACAGAGCAAAGGATAAGTGGTGGTGAAGGCATTCTAACATTCTTATTTGAATTCCAAACCCTATGTTGTGTGCACTCATTTGAATCATCTCAATGGTTACCCACAATGTAAGATTTGGTGAACAATAAAAGAAATATTGCGTTTTCAAGTCATCACTCCCTCTTATCTGTATCTCTGTTTACATAACATACTTCTCATGGCATGTATTTACATATGTGACCTGTCACGCTAAAAGGGACCTTATCCGGACTCCAGAAATCCAAATTTTGACAAAATTGTCAAACTCAGCACAGGTCAACTAGATCCTGTATGCGAAAAATGGAGATATAGTAAGATAGGGAAACAATCCGGATTTAGAAATTTATATAAAAGTGAAGAGTGTCGGCCCTAGTCTTAGTCCGTCTGATGAAATCAAATAAGGGGGCTATTTAAGGATTTCGCTGCACCCCCCTAGGTACCAAGGTTGTTATATACCATTTTAAAGCTTGAAATGTGCTGGGTACTATGCACAATGTTGTCAAGTTGTAAACCTGTGCAGATCCTGTGTAAGCACACAAATATGTGGGTGGGGTAAGACAACACATAAATAAGTTGAAATACATTTGTCAAATAGAAATCGTTTTTAACCCAATCACTTACGAATGCATTCTTTCAAATTCATAAAATCACAATCAAATAAACCAGAAGAGATATAAAAACACATTTCAATCAATTATACGCAGAAACAATGCTCACATATCTCGTCAATCTGCATATGGTGGGTGGGGTAATTTATACACAGTAAAATACTTAGCCACAGAAACAAATAATCACCTTATTGTTCCATGAAACATTTGCACAACCGTTTTTAGATTGAATACAACTTATTTAGATCTTAGTACAACATCTCTAACTAATATCTTAACAGATATCAACAAGACACAGTTCTAGGCTACTCTTGAAAATGCCCCCTCTTTCCCTGTGTCTTATATCATAGTACATCTAATTATTTCAAATAAGCGGGCTTTTTAAGGAGATCGTTTCACCTTTAGGCCTCGATGTACCAATGTTGTTATATACCATTTTAAAGCTTAAAATGTGCCAAATGCGATGCATGATGTTGCCAAGTTGTAAACCTGTGCAGGTCCCGTATAAACACACAAATATGAGGGTGGGGTAAGATAACAAATAAATTATTTGAAATACAATTGCCAACTAGAAATCGTCTTAAACCCAATCACGTAGGAATGTACTCATTCGAATTCATCAAATTACTCTCAGATAAACCAGGAGAGATATACAAAACACATTTCAATCAATTATACGCAGAAATAATGATCAGATATCCCGTCGATTTGCATATGGTATATGGGATGTTTTATTAACAGTATTATACTATATACCACACAAACACATGATCGCATTATTGTTCTTTGAAACGTCTGTACAGCCGTTTACAGATTAAATACAATTTATTTGGATCTTAGTAAAACACATTCCCTCTGTCTTAAGTTGTAAACCTGTGCAGGTCCCGTGTAAACACACAAATATGTGGGTGTGGTAAGATAAAAAATGAAATGCAATTGTCAAATATAAGTCGTCTTCAACCCACCCTTTTATAAACGTTCTTACTCAAATGCATGTCATTATGATTGAAATGACCAGAAGCGATATACAAAAAATATTTAAACATATTATACGCAAAAATAATTCCAGGTAGTTAATTAATTTGCATATGGTAGCTAGAGTATTGTTATACACAGTATAAAAAACGTAGCCACACAAACAAATACTCGTATTTTTGTTTCTTGAAACGTTTGTACAGTCGTGTATAGTTTAAACACAACGTATTTGACCTTGGTACAACATATTCACCCAACTTAACAGATATAAACAAGACATAGTTCTAGGCTGCTCTCAAATGCCTCCTCTTTCTCTCTAGCTTACACTAATCTCAGCTTCAATTATCCATAGTTAGATAGCAGAAATCATTTTGTATGGATCACCAATCCTTGCAATAACATCCAATAAATATATTTCAGCATTCTTGTATATAAGAGATATATTGATTGGTAAATCCAAAAGATTTCATTGGGGTATCATTGGTCAACACACTAATAATATGATAGTGTCCATGATGGTGGCCAACAGTAGATATACACACGGAATAGATACATAGAACATTCAGACCATTGTATCAAGAGTTTACTGTCCTCGAAAAGATTGCTAAAATGCTTTTTGTCTAAGTTTACATCTATATGTTATATTTTTACCCAACCTCGGAGACCTACACATGCTACATTTTGTGTTTAACCTCTATTACAAAATCTTAAATTTCAATTGGTATAACAGCTGACCGAATGCTGTCATTTCATTGATTCTCGTCACTTATTGGTGGAAGATTCCTTAAAAGAGAGCGCTTATCTGATTGTACGGATCGGTGTAACGTTTCGCATGCTTTTCCGTCTGTTAATACATAAGATTAACAGCTATCTATTGACAGGGGACGGAATGGTGTGAATTACCTGGGTCTTCGATGATGGTTTTGACCAATCTTTAACAAAGTTGGCAAGACGATGTTGATCATACGACCTAGGGCATATACGAGTAAGGGGTGTTTTATTATATTGTAACTCCATGTAAGCGTCCAGCACTGTCGTGGTCTCTCTTGTCATTAATTTGTATCATATAATGTCTGATGTACGTATATCAAAATTCATTTGATTTGGAATTCTGGAGGACGGGATTTCAGCAAGACAAAAATGCACAACTGGACAAAACTTGAAAACGCTAGGTTACTGATTTGTCAAATTGAGGATGGCTTAGGCATTGTGCATATATCTTAATTTCATTGGGTTTCTTTTTTATTTTATGTCTATTGCAATTAAATTTCTTAAGTCGTATACTTTTGGATCCTCTTTTTAATTTGGTCATTCACATTTTGCTACATCAATCTTGTGTACCAGAACTAGTTTGTCCTATACTTTAACGATATAATTGTAACAAACACTTATAATTTCATGCAAGATCTTTAAAATAAAAATCTTCTTTCTCAAGCTTTCCATGGACATTCACATTGATTTCCAGTGATGCTAATAATTATGTCTTGTCGAAATTAAACTAGCTTTAACAAGTATCACAGTGAAAGAAGTAGTTTTAGTTGAAAAGGTTTGAAGGCGAATTGATCAGTATATATAAATATACTTTGATTATTCCTTATTTCATGGTGGAAGGGGTACCTATTATAGAAATATTATAATGACTTTAGGTTATTTATCCTCGGTTGCCGGTTGCCCATATGACCGAGTAGTAGACTGGGCGTGCCCAGGAAGGAACTCCCTTCTTTTGACCTGTTTCCAGCTTTGAATGGTGGAGGAAGACCCCAAGTGAGCACCTGGGTAGAACCACCGACGTTCCGCAAGCCAGCTGGATAGCTTCCTCACATGAAAGTTCATACGTCCCTGGCGGGATTCGAACCAACAGAGGTGAGGGGCAAGTGATCCTGAGTCAGCGACTCTAACCACTCGACCACGGACGCCCCATATTATAATGATTATATTGTAAAGTTCATTTCATAACGCAATGGCTTTCGTAATGAATCTGACGTTAAGCCATACGTTCAAAATATGGTTTTGTACACTAGTAGCCATCACATTTCATCTGTTCCATCGAATTTGGTAACTACTTTGGGTATATTTTTCTGGAAGTTTATGTCCGAATAGGACAAATAAATCCCAATACATCCCCACTCAATTAATGAACATACCGGTATTTTTTTTATCAACGACAACGAATAAATTCATATAATATATAAAACCTTGATAAGCATTGTAGCATTCATATTGTTTAAGATGTATTCTCATTTTGTGCATTAAGGACCAGCAAGTCTCGAAATAACTTCGTTTGAATGAGCAAAACCGATGTTTCAGATTTCATTTTACCACACAATTTACGAATAAAAACAAATTATGAAATCATGTTACAATTAGTTTAATAGCTATAACTTGGCTTAGGCCTATGGTTATCATAAGCACTACAGCCATCACGACTATAAGCTGTCATTGTGCGATTATGTGCACCGATAGCACATATTTGGTGTGATCACTGCAAAAAAGAATGTATAATAATTTTTCTGATCATTATCTTATCATTATTTGATTGAGATTGATAATTCCAATTCTTAAGTGAACAGTCCCAATGAGCACCCATATTTCTCCAAGATAAGACAATATCTTCATTTTCAAACAGTTGTGATAAAGTTTCTTAAACAAAAGTATTTACAAGTGTATCTTACATACCGTACAGTCTAATATGTAGCTTTTATGCATGTTTTAGTTTTCCCCAATTTAGGACAAAAAGTCGCTATTTTTCCCAACTCCACTGGCCCAGGGCCAAAACAAGAATTGTAGCAAGACCCCTGGGCCAAGACATCACTTTCTTATTCATTAAAATTTAGCTTTGTTAATTTCTGAATTCTTAAGGTCGAATCTTGAAGAAAGTTGAATCCACTTTTAAGAAATCGTGTATCCGTCGTTGCCTTTTTCTTAGAGAAATCGATTGAAATGTGTTTTGTATATGGCTTCTGGTTTTTTCAACCATAATGCAATGTATTTCAGTGAGAACATTTCTAAAGGGATGGGTTTAAGACAATTTATATTTGACAATTGCATTTCATTCTCACATATGTGTGTGTTTACACGGGACCTGCATATGTTTACAACATGACAACATCGTGCATCGTATCCAGCATATTTCAAGCTTTAAAATGGTATATAACAGCATTGGTACATCGGGTAGGGATGTATAACTCCTTCAATAGTCCCCTTGTGTGATATCATCTAACGGACTATGTTGTAAGTTAGGGGCGGGGTGTTCAAGTGCCGTCTTAAACTGTGTTTTCTATATATCTGTTAAGATATAGGGTGGTGGTATTTGATTAGGACTTAAATAAGTTGTATTTAATCTGTAAACGATTGTACAAACGTTTCACAAAACAATAATGCGATTATTTGTTTGTGTGGCTATACATGTTTTACTGTTTATAAAACATCACACCCACCATATGCAAATTGACGAATTTACTCAGCTTATAATCAATTGAAACGTATTTTGTATATCCCATCTGGTTTATTTGATGATAATTTTATTAATTCGAGTGAGCACAATCCTAAGCGGTTGGGTTTAAGAAAATTATAATTTGGCAAAAGTATTTCAAGTAATGTATTTGTTGTCTTACCCCACCCACATATATGTTTGTTTACATGGGACCTGCACAAGTTTACAACTTGACAACATCGTGCATCATATACAGCACATTTCAAGCTTTAAAATGGTATATAACAATCTTGGTACATCATGGGTAAGGGGTGCAGAGAATTCCTTAAATAGCGCCCTTATTTAATATCATCTGATGGACTATAAAACAGGATACAGGGAAAGAGCAGGCATTTTAAAGATCTGCATAGAACTGTGTCTTGTTTATATCTGTTAAGATTTTGAGTGAAGATGTTTTACTAAGATCCAAATAACTTATTAAGTTGTATTTAAACAGTAAATGGTTGTACAAACGTTTCATGGAACAATAATGCGATTATTTGTTTGTGTGGCTAAGTATTTTACTGTGTATAAATTACCCCATCCACCATATGCAAATTGACGAGATATTGGAGCATTATTTCTGCGTATAATCGATTGAAATGTGTTTTGTATATCTCTTCTTGTTTGTTCGGTAGTAATTTTATTAATTCGAATGAGTGCATTCCTAGATAATTGGGTTTAAGACGATTTTTATTTGAAAAATGTATTTCAAATATTTTATTTGTTATCTTACCCCACCCACGCATTTGTATGTTTACACGGGACCTGCACAGGTTGACAACTTGACAACATCGTGCATCGTATCCAGCACATTGCAAGCTTTAAAATGGTATAGAACAACCTTGGTACCTCGGGGGGTGCAGCAAAATTATTTTTTACCTGGGTCATCAGACGGACTATCTGGCTGCGCAGACTGCGCAGACTGACTAGGGTCAACATTTTTCACACACCCAATAAGGTCCCTTTTAGCGCGATGGGTCACATATCAGCATTTTGAAAACCAGCTTCTGCAGTGGTAATAATAAACAAGAGGACCATGATGGTCCTAAATCGCTCACCTGAATCAAGATGACAAGAGTGATAATGGCAATTTTGTCAAATTCAAAGGCATGAAACTTATAAGGACTTTCTGTTTGGAAACAATTAAGAAATAATTTTGTTCCAATCGATCCTGTAAGGTTGGGTATGAATTAGCACAATTGTTGAGTTAGTTAATTTTCAACAATTATTTCATGATTTCGCAATATACAACATAGGGCTAATTTTCAAAGCATACTGATCTGTTAGAGATTGATCATTTATGATAGACTCAATTAACAAGATTTTGTCTGTGATTGATAGAATTTAGTGAAAGATTACCATCTGATAAGCTAAAGCTAATCCCTTATTTGTTTACATAAGATAAACATGGGGCCAGCATGAGAGCAACAGATAAGGGAAATAGAAAATTGGCCCAATGGTTTATTTTTAAAGAATTTTCTTATGATTTCTCTAAGTCTGATAAGCCCTTCCTCCCTGCCATGCCCACATTTTTTGACCAATGGAAAAATTTGTGAACACATTTTGAAAAGAGTAACTCAAGGAACATTCCAGTAAAGTCTGGTTCAATTGGGCACAATGGTTGATTTTTAAAGAATTTTCTAATGATTTCTTTAAGTCTGATAAGCCCCTTCCTCCCTGCCACACCCACATTTTTTGACGAATCAAAAATCGGCGAAAAAGTTTTGAGAAGGGTCACTAAAGGAACCTTCCAGCAAAGTCTGCTTCAATTGGGCACAATGGTTGATTTTTAAAGAATTTTCTTATGATTTCTCTAAGTCTAATAAACCCCTTTCTCCCTGCCACAGTCACAGTTTTTATACCCCCCACCTACGAAGTAGAGGGGGGTATATTGGTTTCACCATGTCTGTCTGTCTGTCCGTCCGTCCGTCCATCCGTCCGTCCGTCCGTCCGTAGACTTTTTCGTTTCCGTGCTCTAACTCAAGAACCGGTTGACCTAGGATCATGAAACTTTACACAGTTGTTGCCCATGACCCAAGGAGGTGCCCTATTGTTTTTGGGTCACCAAGGTCAAAGGTCAAGGTCACAATCGGACTTTGTTTAAAATCCGTTTCCGTGCTCTAACTCGAGAACCGGTTGACCTAGGATCATGAAACTTTACACAGTTGTTGCCCATGACTCAAGGAGGTGCCCTATTGTTTTTGGGTCACCAAGGTCAAAGGTCAAGGTCACAATCGGACTTTGTTTAAAATCCGTTTCCGTGCTCTTACTCGAGAACCGGTTGACCTAGGATCATGAAACTTTACACAGTTGTTGCCCATGACCCAAGGAGGTGCCCTATTGTTTTTGCGTCACCAAGGTCAAAGGTCAAGGTCACAATCGGACTTTGTTTAAAATCCGTTTCCGTGCTCTAACTCGAGAACCGGTTGACCTAGGATCATGAAACTTTACACAGATGTTGCCCATGACCCAAGGAGGTGCCCTATTGTTTTTGGGTCACCAAGGTCAAAGGTCAAGGTCACAATTGGACTTTGTTTAAAATCCGTTTCCGTGCTCTAACTCGAGAATCGGGCAACCTAGGATCATGAAACTTTACACAGTTGTTGCCCATGACCCAAGGAGGTGCCCTATTGTTTTTGGGTCACCAAGGTCAAAGGTCAAGGTCACAATCGGACTTTGTTTAAAATCCGTTTCCGTGCTCTAACTCGAGAACCGGGCGACCTAGGATCATGAAACTTTACACAGTTGTTGCCCATGACCCAAGGAGGTGCCCTATTGTTTTTTGGTCACCAAGGTCAAAGGTCAAGGTCACATTCGGACTTTGTTTAAAATCCGTTTCTGTGCTCTAACTCGAGAACCGGTTGACCTAGGATCATGAAACTTTACACAGTTGTTGCCCATGATCCAAGGGGGTACCCTATTGTTTTTGGGTCACCAAGGTCAAAGGTCAAGGTCACAGTTGGGCTTTGTTTAAAATTCTTTTCCGTGCTCCAACTACAGAACCTTTTGACTTATAGCACTTTTCCAGTGACAAGGTGCTAGTGGGGGGTATTTGTCCGCTTTGCGACAGTTCTAGTTTACAAATGAAAAAAACTGTGAACAAATTTTGAAAAGAGAGACTCAAAGAACATTCCTGCAAAGTCTGCTTAAAATTGGCCTATTGGTTGATTTTTAAAGAATTTTCTTATGATTTCTCCAAGTCTGATAAGCCCCTTTCTCCCTGCCAAGGCCACAATTTTTTACAAATAAAAAGATTTGTGGTCAAATTTTGAAAAGAATGACTCAAGGCACATTCCTGCAAGGTCTGGTTCAAATTGGCCCAATGGTTGATTTTTAAAGAATTTTCTTATGATTTCTCTAAGTCTAATAAGCCCCTTTATCCCTGCCACTGCCATGTTTTTTTTCAAATGTAAAATTTCTGAACAAATTTTGAAAAGAATGACTTAAAGCACATTCCTGCCAAGTATGGTTCAAATTGGCCCAATGGTTGATTTTTAAAGAATTTTCTTCTGATTTCTCCAAGTCTGATAAACCCCTTTTTCCCTGCCACGGCCACAATTTTTGACAAATGAAAAAATTTGTGAACAAATTTTGACAAGAATGACTCGAGGCACATTCCTGCAAAGTATGGTTCAAATTGGCCAAATGGTTGATTTTTAAAGAATTTTCTAATGATTTCTCTAAGTCTAATAAGCCCCTTTCTCCCTGCCACGGCCACATTTTTTGACAAATATAAAAATTTGTGAACAAATTTTGAAAAGAGTGACTCAAGGAATATTCCTGCCGAGTTTGGTTCAATTGGGCCCAATGGTTGATTTTTAAAGAATTTTCTTATGATTTCTAGTCTGATAAGCCCCTTTCTGCCTGCCACGCCCACATTTTTTGACAAATAAAAAATTCATGAACAAGTTTTGAAAAGTATCACACAAGGAACATTCCTGCCAAGTTTGGTCAAAATTGGTCCAATGGTTTAGGAGGAGAAGATGTTGAAAGAAATTGTGAACGGACGGACGGACGGACAGATGGACGGACGGACGGACAGACGGACGGACGACGGACAAAAAGCGACCACAATAGCTCACCTTGAGCACTTCGTGCTCAGGTGAGCTAATAACATCATTTACAGTGGTTTAAAGTGTTATAACTTGGTCATGCAAAATCATATTTATTTAACCTAAGCTTTTTTTAAACTTCACAACACTGTATTCCAGAGAAATGCAGACACAGTAAGGCAATAATGTTGTGTGTTTTATCCAAGATAATTCAGTCTTTATTTTGGGGGAAGGGGGTCAGGTCAGGGTTGGGGAAAATTTACGCGTGAACACCAAAAAAGGGGAATTTCATTACTGGCTTGCAAATGCAGTGTGATTAAAGCATTTAGCTTGCTTGTATATCATAATGGGACATTCAAACAAATATTTGAACTCTTAGAGATGCTTAAAATCTAAATATGATTTGGATTTTTCTTTGCAACAGAATAATCTAGATCCAGGAGGGGAAAATTTATCTGAAATGGGGGAAAAATAACGACCGTTTTTTAAAGAATAAAAATTACTGGAATTGATGAAGTTGAACAAGATTGGCGGGAATTAAAAACTAAAATCAGACAACATAATATTATGACCATAAATCTGGAGATAGCATTTTAGACCAACATGGATCCAGATCAGCCTGCCTAGTGTAACTGTGTATACATGCAGTCTAATCAAGATCCGTGTTGTTCTCTAGTAAATTCTGGATCCATTTTGTTCTTAAATGCCATATGGGCCCTTTCTTAAGAACACAGCTCATAATCATAATAATGTTACCTCAAAGTTTTTGTTTTTCTCCACAAAGTCATTGTGTCGTTTAGACCCTGAGGACATGATTGTTCCACCAAACATCTGAAAATGATACAGGAAAATAGCAAAATTGAAAATTGAATCATTAACCCTTACCGAAACAAGACCTGATTTTGGGAAAACATTGAGGCAAAAGAAGAAACAGCTGATAACCAGCAGTTTCTCCTTTTGTCTCAATGTTTCCTATTATATATATCATAAATCTAATTACAATCAACATCCATTTTGCTGTCATCAGCAGCTTTTGAATTGGACCATCCTAAAAATTTGTTGTTCCGGAAAGGGTAAAGTAACATCTATTTTGGCTTCTGCAGCATCTTTCAAATTGGACTGGTCTAACATTCTGTTTGGGATTGGGTTAACTCATCTTACTTATTCAGTCATTTCATTTGTTAGAAGGACCTTCCTTTCCATTATACAAAATTCTATTTTTTGGTTCATTACTTGACTCATAATGACGCCTTTTGACTCCCTCACAAATAAAGCCATGAGAAAACATTATGGAAAATGAAGAAATTGCTTGTGATAAGCCATTTCTTCTTTTTCCACAATGTTTTCTAACCAAAAATCTTTTTTTTTAAATTTCATCAACTTGAAATTGTCATCTGCAACACCTTTCCAATTGGAACAGTCCAAAATGTTGCCGTTTGGGAAAGGTTTTCACTCATGGCTGCAGATAAATGTATGTGTGATTGGCCCAAAGGATTCAAATATTGTGTGTGGAACATAATTGTTAGATAGCTAGACTAATAAAATGTTGAAATTCTCAATACTTTCTGTACCTACAACATAGGGTTTGATGAACATTGAATGAAATGGTGCATTTTGAAAAGTCTTTATCCCCTCTTATCTGTAGCTACTGTGTGTTATGAAATAAGCATTACCTCAATATTAAGATTGTACTTGGCACTCATGGACCAGTCGTACATTCCTAGACAGTTTGTCAACATCTGATGTTTCAGTGGGTTACCAAACAACTCCATATCAGTCAGAAAATCATACTCAAACAGCTTCTTGGCTCGCTTGTAGGTCATCTCTCGTTGTTTCTCCAGGGATTGTGTTCTCAAACTCTTGGCATACAAGGGATCTTTAGCCAAAGATGTCCATATCTTGTCCTGTTAAAAGGGGTGATAGTAATTTCGGAAAAATACAATTTCGGTAAAATGATTTTATATAGTAATAAAATGGATACTTCGGTAAAAAGGTAATTATAGTGTAATTATCACCTTGAGACCGGGTACTGACGCGAGTCGAGTTAATTATTTTTTGGCAGTTTGTATTTAACATGCAATTAAGTGATTTATTTGAGTAAATGATGGACAAACAAGAAATTGAACTTATAAATATTCATTTATAAACCCTTTCCCAAACAAGACCTGGTTTTGACGTCCCTAATAGAAAAGGCTTGGGAAAACATTGAAACAAAAGAAGAAACTGCTGATAACCAGCAGTCTCTCCTTTTGTCTCAATATTTTCTATGCCATATTTAACACAATTTCTATCTTTAATAACACCCTTTTAGTCATTTGTGGCATGTTTTGAAGTGGACCACCATAAAATTTTGTCGTTTGGGAAAGGGTTAAGTGAAATAATGAAAATAACATAATAGGCTATATAATTTAACATGTTTATTAATCGATCGATCCTATATGTCAAAATATACAGTTGGAATAAAGGAAGTGTAATGAAATGAAATATGTAGACCTATTTCTCCATTTTATTTTTAGATTTTGATGAGGTCCAATTGAAAAAAAATATTTCTTTACCACCGACGAAATTTAAAATTGTTACGACAAAATGTGTTACAGATGATGTGAATGAAATTTAAAATTGATTGGACAGAAAACATTGTGGTAAAGAAATACCTTCTTCGATTTCGACGATATTTTCAAAAGCAGTTAGGCCTATATTACATATGATAATGGCACTATTAATGAATCAAGTTATTGGTTGATGAAGAAAAGCATTATGGATGAAATTTTAGCAGTGTATGTTACAAACGTTTACTGATTTTTCTGTAGATATTGATCAAGTATTGATGTGGGTTTTTTTTTAAATGGTGTGCTTTTTTTCTAATTTCGGGTCCAAGATGCTTTTCCTCGGCAGAAAAATCAAAGGACGTAGACAACAAATCGGAGTTTTTGTAGAAAACAAAATTTGAAAATACAAGATAAAAGTGAATTTGAAGAGGAAAATGAATGCGCATTTTCTTCTTTCTTTTCTACTTACATGTATTTCTTTTTAGTAAGAGATAAAATCTTGTAATGTTATTGCAATATTTTTCAATGTAATAATTCACGATTGTCACTGATTTACACGAAAATGTAATGTAATGAAATTTCTTGAATGTCATTGGTCCTCTGGCATGTTGTATGTACATGTAGTAAGTGGGGCCAGGCTGGTGATGTTGGCCGTCCCACGCATCTTCTAGTTATCAACGTAACCTACGACGTTCATAATCTGAATTTTCTCTCATGAAATTCGCTCTTTGGTATGTTGATGTCGCTCATTTACAATCAACATATCAAGGAGCGAATTTCATCAGAGAAAACTCGGATAACGACGTTCAGAACTAGTCCGCCTACCCGCTCGGGGACTGTCTTGAGTTGGTCGAAGGCTGGCTTGATCTGTTATGTCGGGAGGTACGGTAGAGACATGAGTTTGCTGAGGAACAAGAATGTGTCCCCTGCTCGTTGTAGGCTGCTGTTAAACCTTCTGTCTGGATAATTCTGTAGATAAGCTGTGTCAGATGGAATACACATTATGACAGCGGCGGGGAAAACTTCCTTAAATGATTGCCAAGCAGCTGAAGGTTAAAAGAAAAAAAAAATAGGTAGATCTATTCACGATATAGAATTAAAATGGTAAAAAGAGATTTAAAAAATATGATTGACGTCTAGAATATAGCGTATTATTCTGACAGATCTGTTCGTACCTCAATAGAATGAACTTTGATCACAACTCTGGAGGTAAGCATAGGCTACTTTAAAAAAATATATGTAGCCTATTTAAATATTTCAATATATAACAAGAGCTGTCCGAAGACAGCGCGCTCGACTTTCTAAGTGCTTAGTATAAAGGGGGCATAACTCAAAATAGAGTGGTCCCAGGGTCATTGGCCCTGATAGTAAGGTAGAGGGTGTGATGGTGAATAAGTATTCCAAGTTTGGGTTGAATCCCTTCGATAGTATGGAAGTTATTGATGTTTGAAAAAACTTTAACCTTTGTTGCAACACCAACGCCAACGCCCGGGTGACAGTATAAGCTCTCATTTTCTTCGACAAGTCTAGCTAAAAATTAATATACTTTATCAACCATCTGAAATAATCGATAAACCCCGTCGGCAAGGTGATAATTACACTATAATTACCTTTTTACCAAAGTATCCATTTTATTACTATATAAATTCATTTTACCAAAATTGTATTTTACCGAAATTACCTGAAATCGTTAAAAGCATGTAGAATTTATGACAAAGAAAGTAAATTTATTAAGATTAGCCTCCACCACCATATAACAAACTTGGAACCTCTTAAGCAAAGCCCCTCTGTAGCCTAGTTATTTCATTTACATGCAGAAATTCAGTCAAAAATTCAAAATTATGTATTAATAGTAGGAAAACGAACCCCCATTTGTATGTTCAAATCTCCTTCACAGAAATCCTGGATCCGTCGCTGACACAGTGTGTCAAGCGCCTTTGTATAGCCGACAGAGGTATAGGAAAGACCTTTAATATAGGAAATGGGGCTAATCAGTTGAGCTACAGAACCCCCCTCCAAAAAAATGTAGAACACCACTCACCTTGAATCTTAAAATTTCTTCTCCGTCCAGAAACATTCTCATTTCCTTCCAGTCAAACGATGCCTTCTTCCTGTATGGATCTAGTGGCCCGGCCGGGAAGTCCTTCATGATGTCCAGACTGTGTAGATCTGTCATCTCCTCGTCCTCCGTCCCCGGGACCACAACCGCAGGATCCAGTCCGGATTTTGACGTGTTACAAAACTGGACACCACGTCTCTTCTCGGCCATTATTGTATGACCACAGTTGTTAAACCTTGATTACAAAACAATAACTGGACTGACTGATATGATCACAAATGTATCAGTAAAATTAAATGGTCGTTATCAGTATTTTCTTATCAAAAAGATCAAAGTTTGCGTGCAATTTTGACAACCGGAAAATGACACCTAAACCTTCTTGGTGAAGAGCGATTGGATGGAAGGTGTCACTCCTGCATGTTTTTCGTCTGTGAATGATTTGAAAATATGGTGTCACTCATCAATGAAATCGATTAGTTAAATAAAGAATAAAAATGGACAACTTTGGGTGTGCTTAGCTCATCTCAAAAGTTTCCATGGACCACGTGGTTTAAACAGTGTTATAGAATGTTTTATTACTTTAATTTCATAGGCCTACCAAGAAAACGGGACATGAGTTGGGGTAATCCTAGTCTTCTCTGATGTAAATACGCTCTTTGATATTTTGATTTTTCGCTATTTACATCAGAGAGCGTTGCTCTTTGAAAAAATCAAGAAGTTCGCAACAAATTGTTGCGCATCGTTCACCGTCCGATCTTAAACGCTATCGTTAAAACCCCTGATGATATCGATAAATGAACCATTTATTGTTATGGCTGCTGAAAAAATTACGACCAAAAAGTATTTCTAAAAGGTTAATAGGCAATGTTTTGCAACAACCCTCACCTGAGTAGCCTTTGTTTACCTTG
Source organism: Fragum sueziense (assembly GCA_963680895.1). Taxonomy (NCBI): domain Eukaryota; kingdom Metazoa; phylum Mollusca; class Bivalvia; order Cardiida; family Cardiidae; genus Fragum; species Fragum sueziense. The sequence goes on from OY804603.1 coordinate 44,848,411, forward strand.
ACCTTCCATTCAAAACCAAAGGTTATACTCATCCAGCAGGCCGATTTGAAATGAAATTTTTGGTCAGGTATGACAAAAAATGATTTATTGATCTATACCCTACAGTGTTTTACCGAGTGATTTGATATGATACACAAAAACAAAGCTTCAAGTTACTTGTAACGTTACCGAACTTTCAGTTGTTTTCAAAGAGCAACGCTCTCTGATGTAAATAGCGAAAAATCAAAATATCAAAGAGCGTATTTACATCAGAGAAGACTCGAATTAGAGTTGGGGAAACCGGGGTTAAATGAGCCACGGGTTAAATGAATCATTCCGATTAACTTTTGCGTGAATTTTGATTTCACGTCGTCGGTGTAAGTATTCGAGTCGGGAAAATTGTAGAATCTGTAGAATGCAATATTGCATTCCGTTAATGACATGTATAGATATTTTCTTCATAATTGACAAATAGGGTCTAAATGACCATAGTGTGTAGCCTAGCTGGGGTAAATTGAACCACCATGTAATAATCAGCAAACAGCTGCTGACTCGAGGGAGGAAGTCAGATTTTGGGCACCTGTGAGGTTGTCTGACAACAATTGGATGTCATCGGCAAAATCAGCATCGGTGATGTAAAGCACAGGATGCATTTGATTTGAAGAGATCATAAAACAAAGTAGGCCTATCACAGATGTAAAATATGACAGAGATCTAAAGGCAGCACAAACAGAATTTCAATTATCACATTTCATGTTTGATTTATCATAAGATTAACAATTATCGCAGTAAGAGAGGAATCATAGTCTCAAAATATTGGTTTGTTTGTTAATTTTGTTCTAGACAATAATATATATATACACACAGGATAACCCATGAAAGTTTTTCAACTTATTTCCAATTGGGTCCTATTGAACTTCTCATAGACTGATACATTAGTCCATTTTCTATTATCGTGTCGACTGATACACGCATGATGTAGCCTAATCTATGACCATCACAAAGAGAAATGGAGCTAATATGCGCATTGGAGGATGCCAGTCAAAATAACAGAGGGTTCTGTTCCACCATCTGGGGTTAAAACAGTGGCCTGAGTGAATGTATGTACAGTACTTTGATTACCTTAAAGATTTCTATTCAGGCCTATGCTATAGAGTTCAAGAATATCAAACATAATCTCGCAGTTGACTGAGTCGAACGCTTTGCTGAAATCGACAAAGATAAGAGCTGCTGTCTTATTACAAAATGCGATTTCTTCAATTATTCTACGCCATATGAGGATTTGACCAAGAGTGGAACGACCTGGTCGAAATCCATTTTGCTGTAGAATGGGTTCATCTTGAATATGGATTCTGTTCAGTAAAAGCTTGTTATTATATATTCGCAGCTATAGGTAGCAATGATATAGACCTACCACGATAATTGGATGGTAATGTCAAATCACCCTTTTGGGGGATGGGGATGATTCATGATCGTAGCCAGATGGTGGGTGCAATGTGGTTTGTCTTTGTATAGTTGCATAGATTAACCCATTACCACACAGTGTGACAAGCAATTTCTTCATTTCCCACAATATTTTCTACACAAAATGACCAAAAAAGTTTAAAAATCATTGATTTGAAATTGTCGTCTGCAATGTCTTTGAATTTGGGTCAGTCTAAAATTTTGTTGTTTGTTAATGGGTTAAGGAGTAGGGTAAGGTGGGGTAAAACGCCCCTCGGGGTAAAACGCCCCTCGGGATAAAACGCCCCAATCGATTTCTAGGAAATGCAAATATACGTGGGTTGTCCCAGAAAAAGTGGGACAATGTTTGTATTTAAGGTATATGACCCATCATTAAAAACACTACTTTTTAGCCATATGAAATGCATTAAATTACACACACTTGTAAATACACTTCACATAAGGTGATTCACCGTGCCGGACTTCAAAATCGTACTTCAAGAAGAAAATAATTTACAAATATTATTTTAGTCTTTATTCATATACAAGGGAGGTAATTTGGAACAGTTTTGTCAAATATTTCCATGCGTATGCATTAATTGAAAATTCTAAACCGTTCAAAATGCTTATGTTTGTATTTGGAATGGAAATGTTACACATTTTAGGAATTACTGGCACTTTTCAAATTTCGTCTCTGGCCCTTCAGTGCTAATGATGGGTTGTATACGTTAATACAATAGTCAACATACATTGATATAGATTTATCATCGTTTTCTACAACATGTTTGTGACTTGTGTGTGAATTTTTGAGTGAATATTTCGAAAATCAACAAAATGATGCAGAAAATTAGGTTGTTAGTGAAGGAGTAGCGGCGCACGGTAACGTAACGTCATGTATAACGTCATGCACATAACGTCAATCTTTCCGAAGTACCGTCATTTGCGCGCAGCATACTTTCTGCCATCCTCAACCTACTTATTATATTTCTGCTTGAACTAACGTTGTTTTAGTTTTATAATCTTATTTCAAAATATATCTAAGCGAAACTCTAACTCCTTGCCCAGTTTTAAATATAGTCCGATGTAAATTCGAATTCAAAGCCAGGAAATACGAAATATTAGGACTTGAAGCCAAAATATGCGTTTTAATGTCATTTTCATTCAAAAGTCAAGTCACAGCTTACACAAATTACTCAAGGGCAATCCCATCCATTTTCCAAAAGGGGCAAGGTGTTCGAAAATGGCAGTTTCCCGGGGGAAGGGGGATGTCCAATCAAATTATGCGGATAAACAAATGAAGCAAAACTATTTTGTAACCATCTGTTAGGCTAAATTTCAGTGGAGATGACGCCCATGGGTCCCCAACCTGGATCAGCACATGCTAACTTTCTATTGATTTTCGACGATTGAATGTTAAGCAGCCTTTTTTACTGTTTCCCGGTTATTCAGGAAGCTCATATGCTGTTTGACGTCGGTCGACGTCGAGAACGTTTTAATTTACATTCCTATCTGTAGATTTAGGCTACTCTTCCTGGACCATGCTGTATTTTCCATCGTTGTAAGTAGCAACCCACCAAAATAATACTTGTGCCGTTTGAACACAAATGTAGGAGTTACTCTATCTCGCTGTTCTGCATATCGTCCCCTTACAGCATAAAGGTGCTATGTGCATTTTTCAAGTTTTCGAGAAAAACGGTTTTAAAGTTCTACAGGTCAGACATCTAATATATTTGAACAATTTACACTTATACAATGTGTATCGATGAATGCTTGAATAAACCATATCTTTCGCACATTAAAATGTAAAGGGATTAAGCAGTTATCTGCCCATTTGTCACATAGCACCTTCATGCATGCACAAAATTTAAAATTATTTCGTACATAAAGGTGCTATGTGGCAAATAGCACCTTTATGCATTAATATTTCCAGGAATATCCAGACGATTTTTAAAGCATAAAAGTGCTATTTGCCACATAGCACCTTTATGCATAAATGATTTTCGCGATAGTCATGAAACAATGATCACATAGATCATTTTTTTGGTTAAAGAAATAATAAATTCTAGTCACCTGCTTTTCATTTCTTTCATATTTATTCCCTTAATTCGACAAACTAATGATTTTGAATGTAAATAAAATTCAAAGTACACCCGAAAGGAAACTTTTGTGTATTTTTCGAATTTTCTACACAACTTAGAAATTCAGAAACATATTTCACAATTATTATTATGACAATATTTTCATATTCATTGGTCCTCGTTAGGCCCTATCAGACTGGGTTTCAAACCAAGTGTCTGAAAAACCTTGGCCTGGCACTGCCTCTAGATTTTAACAGTTTTCTTTGTATATATTGTCCCCTCCTTTTCAACCATGCTTGCTATCTTTTCACCGCAGAGACAAGACCGGGATTTGCCATTATCTGCCTCTATATAAATACTGCACTCCGGCATCATCATGATGCCGATTCTACCCCCTTGACGCTTCAGTGTTTTTCCTTTCATTTGTTTTTCAATAGAAGTCTGAAATCAGAGAATCTGACGAAAATCCTTGTCCTGTTTCGACGCCTTGTAATTATTTCAGCATCTAAGTCGTCTACGGCTTCATCTTAAGACATTTTTACGATTTTTTCTTCTTGATTTTTTTTTATCAAAACTGCAATTGGTTCATCTTCACTAAAAGAAAATGATATAAAAACTATTAAAAAATAGGCTTTGGATCTGTATTAGAATTCTATTTTTGACACATATGACTTAACGGAGTTATGTTTCTTTATCATAATAAATATATTTTATATCATAATACTTTTTACTTTTCAAAATTATATAGTGAAACATGAGCATATACTGCAAAAATCAAATTATTCAGGCCCGTAGGAACGGGGAGGGGGGGGCTAGTCCCCCCATAAAATAGCCCCCCTAATAAAGTTGCCATTTTTTTTATTTTACACTGAAAAATCAGTGAAAATCCAATTTAGTCCCCAATATTCAACCACTGGGGCTTTAGCCCACATAATATTGAATTGCTTCCTACGGGCCTGTAATTAAAACACTTGCCTTTAGTGATTCGATTTATTTTATTTGCACTTTTTTTACTGCAATAAAAAAGGGAAAATTGATATTGATTACAAGGTAGTAATATTAAGTAGGCTACTTGCACTTAAAAATTAAATATTTCATATGTTTCTGTTGAAATCATTTGTAAAATAGCTACAGTCGCTCTTAATTACCTTAAACTACTGAAATCTGTGTGCATTTAATCAAGAAATGCTGAAATGCAGCATTTTTCCCACACAGTAAGTGTAATTCGATCAATAATGTGTTTATTTATCTAACAAGGGTGCTATGTGAAAGAAGATACTTATGGTTATCTACAAGAATAGGCCAATTTTAGTAATGCATAAAGGTGCTATTTGCCAAATAGCCCCTTTATGCACAAAATGAGTGCACATAGCACCTTTATGCACAAAATTTATGGGCTATATGCACATAGCACTTAAATGATCTAAGTATTTAATATATTTATTGATTAACTACAGTTCCCAAATTTTTTTCACAGCAATATATGGTGTTAAAGATTTGATTTTTGCAAAAAAGTGAAAATTGACCAAAAGTGCACATAGCACCTTTATGCTGTAAGGGGTCGATATGTCACTCCTTATTTTCTTTTATGAAGGTGCCATTTCTTGCTCGACGCAATATTTTGCTCCGCGGATTTCGTCGACGTCGCAATTTTAAGCGAAGGTGTAGTCACTCATTTTTACAAAGCATCAACATTAATGACGCAATCTACATGGAAATGTCAGCGAATTATCATCGCATCATAAGCTACACGAAGGTGTAACTTTGGTGGCATTATTATTGCGAAAACCAGATCATCCATAGAATTTGTGAACGTTTGTTACATTAAAATGTGACGTGCTCCGGGTACCCTTACCACGAACTCTTTTTCATTCAATATTACGTAGAAATATCGTTGTTTTGGCATTGAATGTATACCAAACAGTGTCAAAATGTTTGAATTACATACTGTATAAATTTGAAATCAATCGGACGTCAGATTTAGAAGATATTTCAAAAGTCTCAGTTTTTCTGGGACAACCCTCGTATATGCCAAACTAATGATCTTAATATGAGTGTAAAAATGTGTAGATTATGCGACAGAAAAGTTCTAGCTCTGACGTTAGTAAATAAGAAAATGTTTTGCAAAAATCATTTGGACCATTTCTTGTTATTTCTTACTGCCAGTTATTTCATGTTGCATCGGGCATGGCTATATTCTATCTGACATTCATTACACATATCTATAACACAAATGTACATTGTGGTTTTATTGCAATAGAAACATTTTGTAAAATATTTTGTGTATTTGGAATATTTTGATAACTGGTGAAATGGTCACTGTAGGGCAAAACGCTCCCAGTTTCATGGGGTAACACCCCCCCCCCCATCCGGAAATTTTCGGCGGCCATTGTAGACGTTCGGCGGTTTCCGATTTAAACGGACAAGTTACGAAGAGGAAAAATCTGCACTTTCTGCCGCCGAATGATTACGACAACGTTCGGAAAATGCCGACGTCGTGTGGATTTCTTTTATAGGCCTATTCTTTTGAATCGCTCAACCTTGATACATGATATTATTTGAATGCCTTCTAGTTTCTATCTGTGTAAAACGTCTCTTTTGAAAAAATATTATTTTGTCTATAAAATGCATATTTCAATACGCAAAGCAAAATTCACTTGTCATAATCTGCAGCTGACTGAAAGCTTTGTAACACTGCAAAAATACGTCTACATCTCTATTCGTTCAAAAGATAGGCTATTGACCAAAAGCAATTGGGGGGGGGCGTTTTGCCCCAACCTTACCCTAATTTGTTAGAAATGGAGTCCTTCCACAAGATGGCAGGTATTCTATCGTCTGGAACTTCTTTCAATCTAAACTGGTGTTTTATTCTGTTGTTTTGAAAAGGGCAGCTGAGATATACACAAGACCAGAAAAATGAAACAAAATGAGTCAGGATGTGGAAAAGTGACCTTACATAGCCTATAACATTTTAGAAATGTTCTTTCCAAATCAGACTGTGGCATAAATGTCCCACAATTAATACATATAGTTAGAGTTATTGATTACTCCAGCTGTAGTTAAGTTTTGCAATAACATCGATGTTATATAACCCACGCCATTACAGTTGCTACAAGAAGTGAAGAAGTTATTAGGCCTATAAAACAATATGAATTTGGATCAGACTGTGCCTCGGTGGCGCAGTGGATAGCGCCCTCGACTTGTAGCCCGGTGGTTACGAGTTCGAGCCCCGCTCGGGGAAGGTGTGTCTTTGGGCAAGACACTTAATTGTCAGCCTCAGTCTACCCAGCTGTTTGAAGTGGGTAGCAGTGAGGTAAAACTTACTGCCTCTTCTCTTCCACTTGTAAAAATGTTTCAAGTTAGAAAAGTTTGTTTCTGTTCAAAGTTATTCACTGTATATAGAGCACTAGTTACATGTAGATTAGTTACCATACACTAGTTCAGCTACTGGTGCCTCGATCAGCGGGGGAAAATACGCACAAACAAACAAACAAGCGTATGCACAAGCTGATCTGGATCTATGTTGTTCTCGAATGTAACAAGGGACATTTTTCCAGATCTGGGCTCAAATAAAAGAACACTTGGTAATGATTTACGATGATCTAGGTAATCCTGAATGACTACTTTGTTTACAGTCGTGTTGATATGAAACACTTGGAACAGTTATTCTTCAACCACTTCAAGTGAAAAATAAACATTCCAAGTCAGATAATCGGGCCTTTAATGATCTTTTTACGAACATGTGAAATGTTTAACCCAAATATCAATAAAATAGTCTGAACAAAAAACAAATGAAATATAGGACTATATAGATTCTATTGCAGATGAACTACATAATAATTTGAAAGAAAGCCTTCGATTCTAAGCAACATTTTCTTCTAGATTTTCCTAGCATATTTAGGCCTACTATTTTGCCTATAAAACTAACCAGCAAAGACCATAAGTGTATCACTGTTTTCAAATTTAAACTTTCCAGACGTTAGGCTAAATATTAACCGGGGTTTGAAAAAGATCCCTAACCAAATTTTAGACCCCAATGTTTCCAGATCAACATGTGCCTGTTATAGTCCAGTCACGAAGTTATTGCACATGTTCACAAATATTACTAGTTAACCCATAACCAAACGACAAAATTTTAGACTAGTCCAAATTCAAAGATGTTGCAGATCAGAATATCAAATGAATAAAATTTTGCATTTTTGGGTCTTTTGACGTTGAAAACATTGTGGGAAATGAAGAAATTGCTTGTCACAAGCAATTTCTTCATTTTCCACGATGCTTTCCAAAGCCATTATCTTGTGAGCAGTCAAAAGGAGTCACTGTGTGGTAATGGTTTAATGTAAACAAGGGGAAAACGTTCATAACCTCAACGCCATTTTGCATGCGTAGGTTAGAATCTTGCAGGTGTAAGACAGCTACAAGATCATAACCATCGCATGCGAAATTAAAGTAGTTTGAAGTCAGTCGATATTGCGCTGTTTTCATATGTATCCTAACTTTTGTAAACATGTGTGATAATATCGTAATCAGATTGTTATTGGGAACTGTCAGATTGGGTCTCATACATCCTCGGAAACCCAGTGGTCATGGCTACGCTACAGCGTACGCGTAGCTGTGACCGCTGGATTTCCGAGGATGGGTCTCATACAGCTACTGTTATCTTACGGAACTTCACAATAGATTATGGAACCGCTGTTTGCGAACAATATGGACCTTGATCAGATGCCTGGATACGCTGGCTGATCTTGATCCATGTTTGTCTTATTATGTCATAAATGACCCCTTTTCAGATCCCGGCTGATTTAATCCTTTCCCAAACAAGACCTGCTTTTGACGTCCCTAAGAGGAAAGGTTTTGGAAAACATTGGAACAAAAGAAGAAACTGCTGATAACCAGCAGTTTCTCCTTTTGTCTCAACATTTTCTAAGCCATATTTTACACGCATTCTATCTTTAATAACTTCCATTTTTTCGTTTGTGGCAGTTTTTGAAGTGGATCACACTAAAATTTTTTCGTTTGGTAATGGGTTAAATGTTACCTTATATTGCGTTAAATAGCATGTCTTTATGCAGAGACATGTTTCGAAATGCAATGAAACTTTTCTGCAAACAAGGCCTGATTTGACGCACCTTAAAGAAAACGAAAAAGAAAAGGCTTGGAAAAATTAGGCAAACATTGAAACATGTTGATAATCGGCATCATCTCCTTTTGTTGGCCTATCGATATTTTCTCTGCTATATTGCATAGGCCATAGGCATGTGGCATAAGCTATTTGTCAAAATCCTAAATTCACCAATATCTATCTTGTCGTCTGGTGCAGCTTTCAAATTGAAACAGTCCACATTGTTGTAGTTTGAGATGATTACTCCGACATTTTTTCAGTGAAACATACAGGCCCTACTTTTATTTTAATGCTTTAACCCTTTCCCAAACAAGACCTGGTTTTGACGTTCCTAATAGAAAAGGCTTGGGAAAACATTGAAACAAAAGAAGAAACTGCTGATAACCAGCAGTTTCTCCTTTTGTCTCAGTATTTTGTGCCATATTTTACACAAATCCGATCTTTAACAACATCCATTTTCTCATTTGTGGCAGTTTTTAAAGTGGATCACTCTAAATTTTTGCTGTTTGGGAAAGGGTTAAAACTCTTTCTCTATCAACTTCCATTTTGTCGTCTTGACCAATCCTGCAAATTCGTCCTGGCCGAGCCCGGATAGCTCAGTCGGTTATGTCGGAGTCTGTCAATCCAGGAGTCTCGAGTTCGAACCCCGGCTCGGCCAGTATCCATTCTGACATTTGACAAAAGTCATTTGTCTCTCACCAATGTGTGTGAATCATCTATGTGGGGGAGCAGCTGGAGGCTCGGTTTGGATATTGTGGTCGTACTGGTGCGAGAAATACCATGAACCCACGGTTAGGTGCTCCAGCCGCCGCGATATGACCATAGAAGTTGAAAACGGCGTAAAACCCCAATTAAATCAAACCAAATTCGTCTTGTCGGAAATCGTGTGGTTTGGAAAAAATCAAGACAGAGCGACAAAGGGCGTTCTCAACTAATGAAATGGAGATTTAAACAAAATCCGTTTTATGACTTGGAATACTTTAAAAACCGATCACCATTTTGCATAATCTATAGAACCCCTTTATTTTTGTCTTTTCGTATCTACAGGAACGTTGTTCTATTTTCAACCCTTTCCCAAGCGGCAAAATTTTAGGGTGGTCAAATTTGAAAGCAGTTGCAGACGACAGCGAGGTTGTTGTTGAAGATTAGATTTATGTAAAATATGACACAGAAAATATTGAGACAAATGTAGAAACTGCTGATTTTCAGCAGTTTCTTATTTTGTCTCAATGTTTCCCCAAACCATTTCTATAAGGGATGTCAAAACCAGGTCATGTTTGGGAAGGGGTTAGATATTTACTATCTAGATCAGTCATTGTTCAATATTTCAACGAAACACGCATGTTATACAACATAAAAGAGATGAGAGAGAGAAATGGTGTGAAAGAAGAAAAGACGAGCAGAAATAGATTTTTCAAAGACGCACAGGGCCTCTAATGCATCGTAGTATGAAAAGAAAAGGCTTGAAATTTGTCAAGTGCTGTACTTGAAAGCACATCGTAACCCTTTTTATCTTTTAACCCATTCCCACACAGTGACTTTTTTTTACTCCTCACGAGAAAGTAGCTTTGGAAAACAATTTGGAAAACGAAGAAATTGCTTGTGACAAGCAATTCCTTCATTTCCCACATTGTTTTCTAACCAAAAAGACCAAAACATATTAAAATCCATTCACTTTAAATTGTCGTCTGCAACATCTTTGAATTTGGACGAGTCTTAAAATTGTCGTTTGGGTTAACAGAAGACATGTTGTTTCTGCTGAAGTAAAATCCCCAAACAGTAGTAGACTCTCGCTGCATGGACACCAGTATACTTGATTTGTGTCAAACTGAAAACACAGCCCGATTCTTAGCAAAAGGACCCCCTCCTCCGAAAAAGGGCGTGATTTTGATTGGATTTGTTGGAGTTTTACGTCCCACTCAACAGCTAAGGTCATATGGAGACGGACCTCGGTTTAAAGTCTCATCCGGATGACTGGGTGTGATTTTGACGTTCATAACACATACACACATGTATTATAACCTAACAAACAATATTCATTTTCCTTCAATATTCTCTTCTCAAATTTATCAGAAATTCAAGTTTTCGTAGACATTCAATTGGCTTTATGTTACAGCAACTTTCTATTTTGACCATCCTAAAATTTGTTGGATGGAACATGTTTAGTTAAAATGGCTCGTGGGAAAATCATCGTAATAGTACCTTTTGAAAATCAGCATATACGACTTTATTACCCCTGAACTTACGATGTAATAAGTTCATCTCATCAATAAAAGCAATTACATAAAGCTTTTATAAAATGTCAAAATAATAAATCGTTGCTTTATTGAAAATATTGAACCGACCACAAAAGGTGTCAAACTCTTTCTTTTGAACGAGATAGAATTACCACTGTTTACACTTTCATCTTAGCTTTTAAATTTTGAACGAGTTACCATTTCGAACGAAATAACGTTTCATGTTTACTCTCGATATAATATTGTGCGAATCTGCATCAGACGTTTGCTGTTTTATTTCGAAAGTCTAATGGAAGAGTCAGTAAAATAAGTGTAAGTGTATAATGTAACGTCGGTGTAAATGCAAAACCTCGTATCTCATTTTTTGAAAAGTTTTAAAGGAGAAGAGAAGACATCAATAACTTTTCCGAAACTGACAGGTTTTACTTGAAATTGGGAAACAGTGTTCACTTATAATATGCCATTAACACTAATAAATAAAAACACCCCAAAACCTGCAAGAATTGTCTTAACTAGACAGACAATATTTTACTTTGAACATCAACCAATATCGACATACGAGGTTTTGCATTTACACCGACGACAATTTACTTTGAACTTATAATAGTTTTGCACTGACATCCAAACTTCGATATTTTCACAATGCTACTTATATCGGTTATTTCAAAATAGTTATCATTTTAACTCATTACTGCACAGTGACGCCTTGTGACTCCCTCACAAGAAAAGGCTTGGGAAAACATTGTGGAAAATGAAGAAATTGCTTGTGACAAGCAATTTCTTCATTTTTTCACAATGTTCTCTTACCCAAAATGTAAAGATTTTTGAAATTTCATCAACTTCAAATTGCCGTCTGCACTCCCTTTCAAATTGGAAAGGTCCAAAATTTTGTCGTCTGGTAATGGGTTAATAGACAATGGGAGGTGCTTGTCAACGGTGGTATGTCAATTCAGATTGACTAGCCTTCCACTTTTGATTAGTAAAATTGACCGAACTAAAGATCTATGACCAGTCGATCAAGCTAGTAGTTGGGTCCAATACCCCAATCCCGTGACCATTCTTTGGCTAACATGTTTTGACGATTGATTTGACATCTATAGACCTTTTAGAAAAAATTTAGAAACCATGCCCCTCGAGATTTTGCTGGCGTTTTTTCCTACAGGGCCAAATTCAAAATGGCCGCCGCCATATTGAAAAATTAACTTTTGAACCAGATCACCTACAATCAAGTGTAAATACACTTTTCAGACTTGATTTATCAGGAGAAATCCGTTTCTGACATTAGTTTTACACTAAAATGCTGTTTTGACCAAAATTTTCAAGATGGCCGCCAGTGTAATGTTGAAAAAATAAAATTTAAATAACATTTGAAGTAAATAGCCTAATATCAAGTGTAGATACACTTTTCTGACTTAATCTATCATGGGAAATCCAATTCTGTCATTAATTTTACGTTTAGACGTCTTTTTTACCAAAATATACAAGATGGCCGCCAACGCAAATTTGAAAAAGTAACTTTAAAATGATTACTTTTGAACAAGATCATCTACAATCAACTGTAGATACACTTTTCATAGTGAATCTATCACGAGAAATTCATTTCTGACATTAGTTGAACACTTAAATGTTGTTATGACCAAAATTTTAAAGATGGCCGCCAGTGTAACATTGAAAAATAAAATTCAAATAACTTTTGAAGTAGGTATCCTGAAATAATGTGTAAATACACCTTATTTGACTGAATCTATCATGATGAATTCGATTTTTTTACCAAAATATACAAGATGGCCGCCAGTGCAAATTTGAAAAAATAGCCTTAAATTTATTACTTTTAAATCAGATCACCTACAATCAAGTGTATATAGTATATATATGCATGTAGTAAATACATTATTTACACTGAATCAATATTGGGAAATCCTATTCTGACATAAGTTTGATTGAAACGGTCGGCACAGTCGCTTCATCCAATCAATAACATGGTCAGTCATAAAACGCGCACCTTCACTCAACTGGAGGAGGAGGTGAAAGCTTTGGTCTTTTTCGTTAAAGCATTACCAACTTCCAGCATTGATATCTCGACGACTACGCCTGATTATTAAAATGCTTTGGTTGTTTAGAAAGTTTAAATCACATTCTTTAAAGAAAGAGTTTTGTTTGTGAAATTTAACGATATACTTTTGAAATATTCTGCCTCAAAAATGGTATCCCGTAACGATAAAGACCGAGTAAGTGCCCTCAATGAAAAAATGAAAGTGAGGCTTTGAGGTCATGCCGTTTGATCTAATGCTAGAATGTCGTTTTGAGCAAAATATCAACGACGGAAGCCATGTGATGGAGTGAACAGAAACATATATTGGCACGCTTGCAATTAAATGTTCATGATAACAAAATGTATCTATCTTAAGAAACTGCAACTACATGATTTGAATACAAACTTCTGAAACGGTGAAAAGTTGTCACGTTATCTAATCTAAATCGGAGTTTTCATTATCACTATATTCAGTAGAATCAGATTCCGATGAATTATTTCCCCTTGCTCATCATTTAATCCATTATCATCCGATTCACACTCGCTTTCATAAACTTCCTCAAGTGCAGGCAGGGTAACCGGAAGAGCAAGATGTGCATAGCTGCAAAGACAGGGCGACAGTGGCCACCCCAACTCCAATCCATGTCAAAGTGGAGACAGATGCTGCTTCACGACAGGGTGAGTTTGCACGCAGCACATGTTGGCAGAGAATATCTCCATCAGGAGGAAGTCCCAAAAATGACTTATTTTTCATGGTCTTCCATCCTAATGGCATGAGCCTCAGCCATAGAGGGACCTTTCTTATCCCCATAGACCACATCTCGTGTAATTTTCTGAAAGATTTCATCTATCACTTTTCCCTCCATGATGATATTTACTCCGCACTGGCCGAGCTGCTGCCTCGCTAAAAGGCTCTTCGCCACCTTGTCATATAGGGATAGCTTACCCTTGCCGTAGAAACCGGAGTTTGCATCACAACCGGTCATACAAGGAAACTGCACAACACAGTCTGCAATCTCGTCAGCAACCAGTCCACTACAAGAGATCATATCCTGTTTTCTCTTAGTGCAAAGCATACCAGGTAGCTGATGTGAGAGGAATGCAGCCGTTGCATATGCATCGGTATCAGCTACATCAATTACAACAGAGTCATTACAACCTGACCCCCGCAGCAGTGCGTACATTGAGAATAATATGGTATCCGCCTCTGATTGATCAAAGCTGTAGTCATCCATTGGTTGCTGGGTTGGCAGATTCGTACAGCGGTTGCCAACGGAGTACACAATCTATGGAAGCCCTAGAGGTCATTTTGCATTTTGAATTTTGACTCTCTACTTTTGACTTTCGACTTTTCGAAAATGGAAGCACTGGGTCATTTTTGCATTTTGAGTTTTGACTCTCTACTTTTGACTTTCGACTTTTTGAAAATGGAAGCCCTGAAGGGTCATTTTTGCATTTTGAATTTTGACTCTCTACTTTTGACTTTCGACTTTTTGAAAATGGAAGCACTGAAGGGTCATTTTTGCATTTTGAGTTTTGACTTTCTACTTTTGACTTTCGACTTTTTGAAAATGGAAGCACTGAAGGGTCATTTTGCATTTTGAGTTTTGACTCTCTACAAGGCGTGTAGGCAAAAGTCGAAAGTCAAAAGTAGATAGATTCAGTCAAAAAGTGTATTTACACATTATTTCAGGATATTTACTTGAAAAGTTGATTAAATTTTATTTTTCAACGTTACACTGGCGGCCATCTTTAAAATTTCGGTCAAAACAACATTTAAGTGTTCAACTAATGTCAGAAATGAATTTCCCGTGATAGATTCACTATGAAAAGTATATTTACAGTTGATTGTAGATGATCTTGTTCAAAAGTAATCATTTTAAAGTTACCTTTTCAAATTTGCGTTGGCGGCCATCTTTGTATATTTTGGTAAAAAAGATGTCTAAACGTAAAATTAATGTCAGAATGGGATTCCCATTGATAGATTCAGTCAGAAAAGTGTATTTACACTTGATTTTAGGCTATTTACTTCAAAAGTTATTTAAATTTTATTTTTTCAACATTACACTGGCGGTCATCTTGAAAATTTTGGTCAAAACAGCATTTTAGTGTAAAACTAATGTCAGAAACGGATTTCTCTTGATAAATTAAGTCTGAAAAGTGTATTTACACTTGATTGTAGGTGATCTGGTTCAAAAGTTAATTTTTCAATATGGCGGCGGCGGCCATTTTGAATTTGGCCCTGTAGGAAAAAACGCCAGCAAAATCTCGAGGGGCATGGTTTCTAAATTTTTTCTAAAAGGTCTATAGATGTCAAATCAATCGTCAAAACATGTTAGCCAAAGAATGGTCACGGGATTGGGGTATTGGACCCAACTATAGGTCGAATAATAATGAGAACAACAACACAACGTTAGAGGGATTCTTTGTTCAATTCTCAGTGTTCTTAGTCTTTCAGGCGAACATTAACCCATAACCAAACGGCAAAATTTTGGACTGTTCCATATTCAAAGATGTTGCAGACGAAAATAGGCCTATCAACTGAATAAAATTGTACATTTGTTGGTCTTTTTGGGAAAAAACAATGTTGGAAATGAAGAAATTGCTTGTCACAAGCAATCTCTTCATTTTCCACAATGTTTTCCTAAGCCTTTTTCTTGCAAAGAATCAAAAGGCGTAACTACTAAGTATTTGGTAAGGGGTTAAGCACCAATGAGCTATGCCTGAGGTTATGGGTAGAATTCTCGGACTGGCAATACTTTTATAATGGCAATAAATTTTGTGCTAAAAATAGACAGTCATTGTGGATCAGTCTAATTTAACCCATCCCCACATTGACGCCCCAAAAGATCATGGCTTTGGAAAAAAAATCGTGGAAAATGAAGAAATTTCTTGTGACAAACGATTCCTTCATTTCCAACAATGTTTTCTACCAAAAAATATGAAAACACGTGAAATTCCATTCACCTGAAATTGCTGTCTGCATCATCTCAGAATTTGGACAAGTCTAAACTTTTGTCGTCTCGTAATGGGTTAAATCTTGTCACCAACACCCCTACCCACTAACAAACTTTTGGGTGTCACTCATTTTGATTAGATCATACCCATGATACCGATGATAGAAGCGTATCGATGAACCTAATAATAATTCAACGTAAGCACAGGAATCTCCCTTTAGTGACACTTGTACAGAGTGTCCCCCCCCCCCCCCCCCAAAAAAAAAAAAAAAAAAAAAAAAAAAAAAACGGAACCCTAATTCAAAGTCAAATATTTCAAAGCGTAAGCAAAAAATCTAATTTTTGAATTTGCAGTACTCAAGATACATTATTTTTGCATTTGTGTTCCAAATTTCACTTAAAAATATACATCGGTTCAAAAGTTATAAGCAAATTAATAAGGACACTAAAAAACCGATCTGACATGATATTGATTTTTGCGTCTTGTTTGTTCGTGAAAGCGCACTAACAGTCAGCTGTTGAATTCTGTACCGTTGTACATGTATGTACCGATTTTCTCAAAATTTAATATGTCTGTACGTACAAATTGAGTCCATAGGGTGGATGTTTGAATTAATTTCAAATGATTATGTGATTCATTTCACATGGCGCAGTTTTAAGTTTTATTTTCATAAATTATGCTGAGTCAAAAAAGAAAGTGTGCACAGAGAATAACTGGAATTTCTATCGTACTTCTGAATATTGATATTATAATATTGATATCAAATTAAAGATAATTCAATTGCCTATATGTATGTGTCTTTTTAAATTGTTTGAAATGGAATTTTACTTGTGATTTCTCAAGATGTTTGAGATAGGGGTCAATTTCGAAATTCACAGAACTTGCTGACGAACGTGAGGAGATTAAATAATGCAAATTTCTTGGGATTTCTGCTTCAATTTCTGTTGTGACATGTCTTCAATAAATGACGGCAAACATTTGTGGTCTCACTGTTTGAGCATAACGTTTCATTTTATCGTTTGGAATTCTATTGCGCTCATATTGCAAGACGTATTCCAAGTCCTGCAAATTCTTTAACTGGCCCATTAATTTTGCGAAACTCAGGCGGAAGAGATGTGTTTGGCCCTACACATCTTCGCAAGCCAAGGGTGACATCTACGACGTAACGTCGTTTCTGTATTCACCCTTGGCGGATTTAGTCCGATTTTCTTGGCCTCCTGGAAAGCGTTTTCATTGGTTCCAGCGAGGTCTCGCTGGAACCAATCAGATTGTCGACTGATACATTTTGTTATGAGTAACAAAATCCTGACAACGGGCGGGAAAAAGCATTGCATTTGCAACTCAAAAACGCGAAGATGTACGATTTTTCCTAAGAATTTGACTGCAATAGACAGGAATTCCCTAACTTTAATCGACGAATTATTATACTTTCGACAATTCGACCAAAAAAGCATCTAACTTTTACATAATCCGCATAACGTATGACGCGAAAGACAACGCGCGTTAATGACGTCATCAATGGTGGACGTAAACAAGCAGCAGAACAACCGCTAGGCGGCGCTTCATGATTTCAAGAAAATCGAACTAAATCCGCCAAGGGTGAATACAAACGTAGGTGGGTTCAACCTTGGCTAGCGAAGATGGGCCCTACACCGCCCTCGTGACTAATTTTCACGCGTCCAGTGCCGATTACGATGTGCCTAATACAGGCGTAACGTAAGATTTAGGCATTAGGATAATATGATAAACATATGGTCTCCAATCTCTTATGAACCGTCTATCTGCCTTGTTTGATTTTCAGTGTTGCTTATCCATGTTTGCTTTACTGAATCGCCATAATTGGTGTAGTTTTGAAACGTTGACGTACTTACGTCATTGCTGCATTCGGAATATCAGACCAAAGCCTATCAAAAATGTATCCCTTGTTTTGGAAACATGAGTGCAAACGCCTTATTTAAGAACGATGTCATTTAGACGGAAACGACACATTTTACGCCGGTTCAAGAGACTAGCAAAACTTACGTGTAAAATCTGTCGTGTTTACTATGACGTATCATCTTTGGCTATTCAGCAATTTGAAATTTTATGTTTGATTTAGCTTTTATACACGTTTAATGCAGATTTTAGACAATTAACTTTATTATGAAACGTTTGTTTTGATAACCACGTGCAAAAAGGTGCTATAAGCCTTTGGCGATTTGCCAGACAATTTAATCATCAAAAGTTGCTTCCCGTGTCAATAGACATAAGAAGGTTGATAGCTTAACTTCGTGTAGAATTTTGGTGGAGTTAATCCCAGTCGTTACGTAGATATATTAAGTAGAAGTATGCACACTTTCTTTTTTGACTCAGTATACTAGCTTTGTATGCTTCCTAAAATTAGTCCAGCCTTAATTTTCTTGCATGGTATACATTTCTGTGGACTATGATTTAATTCTTTTTGGTGAATTTTGTGTTATTTGTGTTTTGCATAAAGGTCAGTGTCAGGTTAAATGAAACACGTAATACTTTAAATTGAGCGGTGACCCGCATGTTGGTCAGAAATAAAATAAGTGCCTATGATTATTATTCATGAATATGTGATGCACTTGGATATTTTGTTTGTATTCAGTTTAGTTACATCGCAGCTCGCAGCATTAAAAGTTTATTTATTAGCAAAAAAGATGAAATGAAAATGCACTATTGTGAATACAATGTTTTAAAATCATTTTTGTTTTGTATAATTTGGATATGTTAACCAATTGTATAGCGTCAATTTATTCAATGAGTATAGGCGCGCGCTGCAAAACGAAAAGATCGATATCGTGTTAAAATGGTTTTCCGGGTATATTCATTTTAATGTCAATATTTTCAAAATTAATCATTATTTTTCGACCAAATTTTGACTGCTAATAGAAAACTGTCGTTGCTATTGCATATGTAAATTTGGTGGGGAAATATTGCCTGATACATGAGAAATGTATTTTCAAAAATGGGTTCCGTTTTTTTTGACACTCTGTATAAATGAGCCTGAATCTGGAAAAACGTCCCTTAAGGCTTTTGAGCCCAACATAGATCAAGATCAGCCTGTGCATACTCACAGTCTGATCAGGATCCACGTTGTTCTCTAATATCTATGCCTATTGGACTGTATTTGACAACAGGCTGATCTTCAAACTCAATTTTTAGAAATGCTATAAGGGAGGTTTTTTAAGATCCCGGCTCAAATGTTTTAATTAGCTATATAATTTCACATTTTCGAAATCATTCGTCTTGACGCCAAATAACCGCATTTGTGACATTATTTGAATTGCATCTATTCGTGAAAAATAATGTTTAGTTTAAAGACGATCACAGGCCCGTAGGAAGCAATTTCATATGGGGGGGCTAAAGCCCTTGTCCTAAATATTGGGGGGCTAATTTGGATTTTCCCAAAATTTTCAGTGTAAAATTAAGAAAATTCGGCATTTTTGGCCAACATTGGGGGGGGGGGGGGGGCTTAGCCCCCCTAGCCCCCCCCCCCCCCTGTTCCTACGGGCCAGGATCAATCGCCAACTAGAACCATGGACTATCCATGTATCAGTGATTCTGCAAACTGCGGGGAGGAGGTGGGGAGAGGATTAAAGGTTCAGAACCCATAGAAAGTCAATCCAACGCATGGAGACCGTAGAATCATGTTTATTAAGCACCAATCACAGCGACTGCAATTACTTTAACATTTTATATTTTCCATAAATTGGGAAACAAATCATTCTAACCCATAACCACACATTGACGCCTTTTGACTCCCCAAATGAAAAAGGCTTTGGAAAACATCATGGAAAATGAAGGAATTGCTTGTTACAAGCAATTTCTTCATTTACCACAATGTTTTCTTACCCAAAATGGAAAGATTTTTAAAATTTCACCAACTTTAAATTGTCGTCTGCAACATCTTTGCGTCACTGTCACTTCATGCTAAAAGGGTCCTACTGGGAAGTCCATAAAACTAATTTTGAATAAGCGTATCAGACTTAACAGACATCAACCAGATGTCACATTTGGAAAATAAATACGAGCCGGGATCTGGAAAAAAACGTCCCTTAAAGCATTTTTAAAAATTGAGTTTGAAGATCAGCCTGTTGGCAAATGCAGTCTAATGTGCATCCATGTTGCCCTCTTTAAGTCACTACACGTCACGAAGAAGCTATTAGAGAACAACATGCGAATGCACAGGCTGATCTGGATCTATGTTGGGCTCAAAAGCCTTAACGGACATTTTTCCAGATCCTGGCTCATACGTATAGTTCGATGGGAAGGACAGTCTAGATCCAGTCAAGTCTGCTCGGAATGCACAGACTGATTTGGGTCAATACTTTAAATACATTCCACAGAAGCTTCATGGTTTTACTTTTTCCCAAACAAGACCTGGTTTTGACGTCCCTTTTAGAAAGGCTTGGGAAAACAGCAGTTTCTCCATTTGTCTCAATATTTTCAAGGCTATATTGTATGTAAATCCCATCCTATCCGAATCATTTTGCCGTCTGCAGCAGCTTTGGAATTGGACTGCCCTAAAATTTTGTCGTTTTGGAAAGGGTTAAAACTGACCATCTTGATGGCGGCTAGGCATATCGGTAGTCTGTTTTGTTCGAGGCATAGAATGAAACTGCATCAAAGGAAATAGGGAAAATAAATGACCGGTAAACGGATCCTACTCAAATTATGAAATTTGATACAATAGTAAATGAGTTTCTGATGAATAAAAGGCCAGCTTTATAAAACCACCAATTAAAAGTTGAAAACACACAATAGAAATGTACACTTTTGTTAATTAGAATGAAAATATCGGAATATTAGTTTTTACTCAAATTCATGTTTACAATGACTCGGTTTTACGTGCTTTCCCTACCATATGGTAGTTTTTGTGACTTTTGCACACCTTCAAGAATCCATTTTATCCCTGCCAAACAAAATTCCATTTTCAAGCACGCGGAAGCTTTAAAATTGGACCAGTAAAAAGTTTAAGAATTGGCTTAAGGAATTGGTTGATTTATCTATATAGTAAAGGAGGCAAGAAAAAAATGTGTGGTTGGCCTAGAGATATGAAGATCCGAACTTGTTGTTACATCATTGATGCAGAGACACACTAACAAGCCCTTGTTTTACCAGTACCGTTTGTCATGTATTCATTTGTGGTGAAGACACCATTTCAAGTTACATGCATCGTGATTTCTATAAGGTGACATTTAACCCTTTCTAAAACAATAGGTATAGCCTACCTGGTATTGACGCTTGTCGTAGAAAATGCTTGCGAAATCATTGGGGCGGAAGGAGAAAATGCTGATAACCAGCATTTCAATAATTTCTGTTCTTTGACATGTATATGATTATGAAAGTTTTGTGTTTTACACAAATTGTTACGTCTGTTTTAGCGTTCAAATATGAACGGTCCAAAACTTCTGCCGTTTGTTATGGGTTAACCCATTACCACACAATGACTCTTTTTGACTCCCTACAAAATCATGGCTTTGGAAAACATCGTGGAAAATGAAGAAATTGCTTATGACAAGCAATTTCTTCATTTCCCACAATGTTTTCTAACCAAAAAGATAAAAAAAAATAACATTTCGCTCACTTGAAATTGTCGTCAGCAGGATCTTTCAATTTGGAACAGCCCATTTTTTTGCTATTTGGTAATGGGTTAAGACACTGTTACATTATTGATGGGGAGACAAATTAACAGAGAGATAACAATACTAGATCTTGATCGATACATCTCTGTCTATGATAATTGTAACTACAACAAACAAAATGTACGTAACAAAAGATCGTTTTAATTTTATATAAAATGAGAATAAAAATACAAACGTCCGTAGAGAAAGACAAAATCAGGGGGGCATACAGAAGGCCGAAACAAGATAGTCGGTACTTGGTAAACCACGGCATATACCAGAAGATAACTCGTATCAACTGAAAGCCGAACATTCTGACGAAGCTCAGTTTTCAATACAACATATTGTTTGGATGAAATGACATGTTAATAGATGTAGGCCTATATCGCAAGCAAAGTCCGCGTATATGAGCTTCAGGGAAACCATGAACTTGAAGGTTAGAATCAATTTGTTGTATCTTAATGACCGTACGACCCGTAATTAAACTATAAACACAGAGTATCTACGATTTGTAATGGTGTGAGACGCATTAAATATTGATGGACCGCAACCCTTTATGGGGGACATACAGGCCTATGTACAGAAAAATCATTCGAAAAAATTCGATCAGTTTAAAATTGTAGTTTAGAGAGCGATTAAGACCACACCCAAACATTTGAAAACGAACATTTCCCTTTTATATTTAATATTCCGAGGCCTTATTTTTACTTGATGCCGATACGTCAAAACCAGGGTTTGTTTTGAAAACAACCCTTTAAACAGAAAGTTTGAAAATTCCGCCCACCATTATAGGGTAAAAGTTTTGTGTATTGGGGGTACAAATCACTCGTACAACCCTCTGAATGGCATGTCACATTCCGTCTTAATTAAGAACATTGTCCATAAGTTGTGACCCTTTCCCACAGAATGCATAGTTTTGACACTTATAACAGCAATAAGCCTGGGAAAGCATCGAGAGAAAAGAAGACAATGCTACCATAAGCTTTTTTCTCCATTTCCCCAATACTTTCTATGCTATATTTTACAAATTTTCATTTTCATTTTTTTCAGATGACACTGAATCTGTGCTCTGCTTTGGCTTTAGATTTAGACTAATCTTAAATATAGACA
Source organism: Fragum sueziense (assembly GCA_963680895.1). NCBI lineage: Eukaryota > Metazoa > Mollusca > Bivalvia > Cardiida > Cardiidae > Fragum > Fragum sueziense. The sequence goes on from OY804603.1 coordinate 44,871,000, forward strand.
CTTACCAAAGGGTTAATTAGGAATATTGTGGACAAATTTTAAGTGAGGTATTTCCACAGATAATATATAAGCCAATAGACATCCCCGCCCCTAATGTATTGTTTGCACAATATGACACGGTATTTACTTATAGAAACTAATTTCACGAAGAATCTCATAACTACAGGCAAAATCTTTATGTTCAATTTCTGTGAAAAGAGGGCATCGGCATCTTAACTCCTTCTAAAACGACAAAATTTGGACTGGTCCAAACTCAAAGGTGTTGTGCTGACAAAAATGATTCCTGATGTCTGAATAAACACTCTTGTTTGAGTTTGATATGGCATTATTTATCGAAGAAAAGAGAGAAAGTTCAAACATTAAATCAGAATTTTCTTCCTTTTTGATCTTAATGTTTTAAAAGCTCTATCATGTTGCCATTGTTTGCTGAATGACAACTTTGACAATGAGATATAAGATGGAAGATAAGATTTGTAAAGGAAAGACATCTAATTTATCAATCCATTTCACTGTAACCAATGTAGGATAAAGGTTAAGCAATTTCACAGCGGTGTCAAATCACTCGAATAGAGAGAATATATCGTGGCTTTTCTTCGAAAACTACGTAACTGCAGCTTGTTTTAAGCTGCAGTTACGAGGTTTTCGATAAAAAGCAGCGATATATGGAACGGGTATAGGACATCGACACAGTGTGATAACGATTCGATTTGTACGTCTTTGAGAGGGAATGAATGTAAACATGATAAAATACGATTTTGTATAATGATATAGCACTGAAAACATTGAGACAAAAGAAGAAAATGTTGATTATCAGCATTTTCTTCTTTTGTCTCAATGCTTTCCTGAACATTTTTCTATAGAGACAGATCAAGGTTTTGTTTTTGGTAAGGGTTTGATAGATCTGTCTTATATAGGTATAGGACAGCTACACATTGAGATAACGGTTTGATTTGTGGATCTTCCAGAGAGATTGTAAACAGGTTCGATCTATAATAATCGATGATGCGCTGATTGATCTGGAATATTGGTTGATTGATTGGAAAAGTGGATTTATTGATTGGAAAATTTGATTAATTGGTTAATTGGTTGGAAAAGTAGTTCCATTGATCGGTGAATTGGATTGATTGGAAACTTGGATTCGGTGATTTCATCTTATCGGATTCTGTTAACTGATTTAAATTCGACCGGTTTAAGGTATGTAAGTTTTCTTTCTTTTCTTTATGGCAACAATTAAAATGACTAAACTGATAAATGAATAAATAATGTGTGAAATAATAATATTAAAAAAACAAAAAAACAAACAAACAACAACAACAACAACAACAACAAAAAAAAAAAAAAAAAAAAAAAAAAAAAAAAAAAAAAAAAAAAAAAAAAACAGTCGGCGATTTTATAAACAGTAGGACGGTGTTTGTTCCAAATTGGGGAATTTCTACCCTGTCCAGACCGCAGGAATTCTGCAGATTGACCAGGATCGATATTTTCACATGTGTTTTCATTGATACTCAAGTAAGAATAGGGGAAGGACAATTTGAGATAACATTGTAAGTTGTGACTTTTGGAGAGGGGAATGTAAATATGGGTCGAGATATCGATGATGCGCTGAATGATCGGACATATTGTACAGAGTAGGCATATTATTCTCATTTTTTTGTTGATTGATTGGAAAAAATAAATTCAGCGCTTCGACTTTGTTTCGATATGTGAGAGGAAAATTTGGTAGCGAACATTTTGATTTTATCGACAATAAAGTCAGGTAAATTATTCGACATGTTCTTTCTTCATATCTTCCCTTTTCATTTCGCAGATCAAAAGCACGTGTGCGTATTCTACAATAAAACAACACGTAGGCTCCCAATTAAGTTCTAAAATAACTGCGAACTGCCAAACAGCATCGCATTCATGTACAGGGTTCGACTCTCCTTCAAAACAATACGTGGGGCGTTCAATTAAAAGTGGTACTAATGGTCCACCATACATCACGGTTCTATAGAACTAGTGGTGCTTGCAGCTATTTGACGGGAAAATTACTGTCTATACTTGGTCAAAATTTGAGACAAATTCTTTGACTCTTTCAAAAGTTATTGAACTTTTAAATTGGTTCAGTCATATACACTGGCTATTTAGCTGTGCGCAAAATGTAAAACGGACTGAAGTAGGATGTACGGGTGTACATTAAAGGTCGCATTAGCTTTGAAATATCTGCATCGCATGTATATAATGAACTCTATCAGATTCGTGGACATTCGAACGTTGAATATACGTCAGTTTTTAGGAAGATGATAAAAATCGAAATTCGTAAAACTGGCCTGAATGATGCCCCCCTTTGAGGCAACCCGGGTAGAGCTAGTACCAAAGCAAATGTTGCTGTAGATTCCGACATGACCGATCAAGACGCATGGTTCAATGTGCAAAAAATAGCAGATAAAGTTGGTTTTTCATCGGGGACATGTTATACGATTTTGACGAAAGGGTTGAAACACAGAAAGGATTATGTCCATTGGGTCCCCCACCTGCTGCCTAAAGGACGGAGAGCCACCCGTGCAAAATATATTTTGTAATAATGCAATAAACGCAACAAATGTGGGCTTTCTGATCTTTATACATATGATTGAACAATAATCTACTTTTATGAGCACCAAAGCACCAATTGCGTGTCATTAGCAAGCAATGGTTGCGAAAAGATCAGACAAAGTACGTAATAGCGAAAAAATTAAAAGCGCGGCAAAAGTTTTGTAAGCGGTAATTTTCAAATGTAACGGGTGTATTGTTCAAATTACCGTTTCAAATAGTACAACTACTGCCGGTCATTGATACAAGAAATGTAGGCTATGTCGGCGAAAGTAAAGAAATATCACGAAAAGAGCAGGTCTAGGACTGGCTAAAGAGGCATGTACCAAATCCATGACAGCGGAGCTGTTCACAGGTGTCATCTTGTCCAAGACTTCCTGAAAGAGACACATGCTGCACAGCGTCTTCACCCACCCTTATAGCCGGGCTTAAGCCCGTGAGGCATTTTTGTGTTCCCCATGGTGAGAAAAAAAGCCTCTGGCCGTCGGTATAGGCCTTCATGTTGCATATGCAGTGCAATTTTCCAGTGTCTGCGGGGTATTCCAAAAGAGGCCCATTTATTGGCATATAAATAATGGATCTCAAAACTTAAGAAGTGTGTGGATGTCAAAGAGGATTGCTTCGAAGGATTGAAGAATCTCAAAATTGAATTGCGACATAACTATGGCTAATAGAACCCCAGTTCCAAAATTAATTGCACGCCCCTCGTATCATCCAACAGTTACCAAAACAGGATAGCTATCCCGCGTGACTTTTTTTTGGGGGGGGGGGGGGGGGGGGGGGCTGGGGAGATACTCACATAAAATCGCTCCTCGCTTCAAGTTTTTTTTTTCTAATTTCTCAGCTTATATCCAACGGTTTTAACGAGATGCGCCTTTGAGAGGGTCTTTCCCTTTTGTCACTCTACACCAAACGCAATCATTCTTCTGTACCAATAATGGGTGAGAAACGAGCACATCTGCCGGGTAAAAATGCGTTTGAATGCTCGATAAGATGTGTGTTGTTTGTTGTAAAGTGAGATAGAACTTGGAATGGCGCATGCGGTGCACTTTATCTCATCAAAATCCGTCGCGTATAAACCAAGAAATTGAAAAAGCTAACATTTAGCGAAATAACTAACTAAATAAATAAACAAATGAAAGGAACACGTGTGGTATCATCAAAGAACAAAACGCATTCGTTGACCCTTTCCCAAACAAGACTTGGTTTTGACGTCCCTAATAGAAAAGGCTAGGGAAAACATTGAGACAAAAGAAGAAACTGCTGATTACCAGCAGTTTCTCCTTTTGCCTCAATATTTTCTATGCAATATTTTACACAAATACTATCTTTAATAACAATAATATTGTCATTTGTGGCAGTTTTTGAAGTGGATCACCCTAAAATTATGTCGTTTGGGAAAGGGTTAATGAGCAGCTTGTCACATACGACACCTTCTGCAGTTTTCTTCGTTTCACGAGGCTAATCTCACGTGAATAGATCACTATTTCCGCCCCTATGTTGCAGGTACCCGTGACTGACGATGTCTGCCAACGAGAAGTTAACGATACAAGCGCTGAAGGACCATGATAAAGTACATCCGAAGTTCAAGGCGTCACCTCTACAGCCGCCTTCTAAAGATGTAAGTATAGAAAATATCGTCGCTTTTCAACAAAAACCTCGTAACTGCAGTTTGTTTTACGCTACAGTTACGAGGCTTTTGATGAAAAGCGAAAATAATGTAAAATACTAGTTCTGATTGGCCAATGTCTGGTATTAAAACAACATTGTTGTTTTGCTGGTATGTTTCTTCTTTGGGGGAAACAACAATAAACAAAACAACAATCAAAACACGAATTGCTACTCTGTCGCTGTTGTTGGTAATAGACACAATTAATTTTGTGTATTTTGGTATCATGAAAATGTCGAATTCTTTGTAGATTTCAAATGCATTGACTACAAAATACTGGTCGATGAACTGGAAATGAGAAAAAGTTTATAGGGAAATTGAAGTTAGCACAACGGAACCTTATCCGAATATATTTTACCAAATAATTTGCATATGGTAATGACTAATGACTATATTGGAACAGTTTTGATCGGTCTTGTTTAGTGTATGATTTGAAAGCTACTACAGACGAAAAAACATATAATAGAGACAGGGATTGAGTAATAAGTAGATGAGAAAATATTGAGGCAAAAGGAGAAAGTGCTGATTATGAACACCTTCCTCTGTTGCCTCAATGTTTTCCCAAGCCTGTTTGATTAGGGACGTCAAAACCAGGTATTGTTTGGGAAAGGGTTAAATCTGTACATAAACAGTACTTTGTCATGACGCGCAAATTGCTGAACTTGCAAATTGTATTTCAAGATGGCCTCTGTATAGGTTTGTTTCAGTAATATTTTCTTCATTGAATGTGTTTTAGATAGACAAAAATGTAAGTATTCCACCAACAAACTTAAAAGTTAGTCAACTCTCTTTCTTTTGGGGGACTTTGTAGTTATTATTTTGGCATGGTTCGGTTTTATAATTGTTACACATAATTATTTTCCACCTTTACTCATTCAATAACAAAACTTACAAATGTCTTGTTACTTTTAAGTTTAATACTTTATTTAATGCTCTGTGACCAGGGAACCAATTTCTCTCATTTTCTACCTTGGATCATTGAAATCCCCACATTGATAACGTGTTTCTCATGACAAACACACCGTATAAAATTGTTCATCACATTTCGATGAATGTTTTGGTACGTTGTGTCGATTTACGACTTATTTCCTTTTCACAGAGCATTTTCTTTTTGTGTATTTCAAATTAGTTTTGCATGCATTAACCCACTCACTAAATAACTTACGCGATAGTGATCTACACTCACCCGAACTTCTAAACGGCGACCTTTAATTTTTTGAATAAATAATTCATATCAACTCATTTGGATTGTGTGTTTGCTTTTTGCATTTAACGAAGTCACCGGCTATCTTTTCGAACAAGTTACAGTAGTGTCACGTCAAAAAAGAAGCACGTCATTTTGGTCGGAACGTAAAAAATCTACATCTACATGTTTCGCACAGCCGTCACACTTGACTATTATTGCACGTTTGGGTCTGCGTAAAAGAGAGAAGAAAAATAGGAAAAAAAGGAAAGTCAGAAAAAAGCATATAGGAGAGTCAGAAGCTAGAAAAAGAAGTCACCATAGCTTTCCACCCTTCAATCTCTAATCTGTCTCCCATCCGTGGCGGTACCAGGGCCCGTAAGTCCCCGAGAGCATAGCCAAGAGATATCCTTAGAGTGTACTAGCCATAGTGAGAAATCAGAATTTAAAGGGAAATTTCATTCCAATTTCAATTTTTTGAAGTATGTCTTGATGCCAAGATTGGTTATACTAATGAGTATAAATACTATTAGTTTTTTTAGGTTGTTACCAATAAGCGAGAAACACGCATTTAAAGTTAAGACATAATCGATAAATTGCATATAAACCCGAACTGTTGTCCACAAGAATTCGTTCAATTTTAACACAAAAATACAAATTTCTCGTAAACGGCGCAATGTTTTGGCTTGAAATTTTCAGAATTTCCATAAGGAAATGTGCTCTTTCAGATAAAAATAAAAGTAAAATTTATGACAAAAAATTCTGAAATGTCACTTTAAGTGTTGACGTGTGTATTTTGAATAAAGTGATAAATAGCGATTCTGTTTTGATAATTTATCCATATGGATAGCCCAGTCAGAAAAACATTTAATATGACAGGAATTATCATTGAAACGCCAGAAACGACCTTCGAAATGTTTGGTGTTTTGACTCCAGTCAGAAAGGTCAATTTAATAATTTCCTTTTGTAACAAAATCTTAATGTAATCATTCGAGTTCTTTTATTTCTGGGGGTAAACATATCGTTTTTGTTGTTTGTAGATGGATCGAATCTGATATTTGCGGCTTTTTCACAAATTATTAAATTTAGGATGGGTGCAGGCGTACCGGAAGTGTTCATAAAACACGACGACGGCCACACTTAAGGACTACCATTCGTCAACAAGAAGGACAGGTTTATTTTAATTTCTAGAAATAATTTCATGCATGTACAAACAACCGCTAGACGAAATCTGGCTAATCCTAGCCACCAATCCACTACAAACGGTTAAATAAAATCAATCCCTTTACATTTTCGCTTTTAAAATAAATGCGATCCTGGGCCGCATCGTCAACGAAATGTCCAAGCCTTATCACTGTGGCACATATTATTTTGATGCCTAAACTGTACTAGACATCCCCTGTGTTATCGGAAAACGGATTGTACAGAAAATGCGTTTCGTGATTATTCAAGAATCACGTCTTGGATTTGTTAAACAGGCGGATTCGAACACTGCCAAGGTAAATGATTTAGAAGACCTGACTCGGGAAATCCAGCAAACCTGGTATTTCCGCGCTATACCATACCCTACTGTATCTTCAAGAATGCATATCATCCACGAGAATAGAATTCTTAGCCATGCTAAATGCACACAGAGATCACATGGGATATTAAGTTGTGATAGGTGACTTTTTATCTACGGGGTAATGCACGTCTAAACGTCACCATTTCGTTAATTACGAACACAGTTTTGTGAAATATTATCACATTTTTTCACAAATGAATATATTTTACAAAGAACCAAAATAGCATGAAAATTCACCAGATATGTCGATTAATAGGTGAAAGGATGATGTGGCCGTTTAGAAGTTCGGGTGAGTGCAATGTCGAGTGGGCTGTCAGAGAACGACGTGTCTTGTCAAATAGCTACACTTACGAGATCTGCGATGTAAAAAGCGGAATCATACATGTATACAGCCTATTTCTTTTCTATTCCAGTCAGAATATTGTCGCTTTTCAACCAAAGCATCGTAACTGTAGTTTGTTTGAAGCTTCAGTTACAAGTTTTTTTTATTGCAAAATAACAATACGGTGAAGTACACGGCAAGACCAAAATAAATGTATTCAGATCATCCTGTGAATCTGCACTGTCTAATCAGTATCCATATCACTCTGTAAATGTCATATCGACAACGAAAAAGATAAGAGATCGACACAAATTCGATCAGATTGCGTATGCCATGTATGCAGTCGCCGATCTTGTGATCAGGCGCATGCTGATCTGGTGTCATATTTATCACAAAAGTCAGTGGATTCTTTGTCTTATATCGCGCATTTGTATTAATCGATTCTAAAACATTTCAATTTAAAAAGTAATATTTTCAACGCGTTTTGAAGAATTAGCAAATGAAAAGAATGTGCCCTATATTTACAATACTCTAACCATGCTTTATATTGACCGCAATTGTGAAAGCCCACAAAGCTTGCTATCAAATTTAAAATCGAAAACTAATTAGCATTTAATTGAAACGATAACCCACAAAACATCGAGGTCACGGAATTCGATATTCGGCGATAAAAGTTGGGAAATGTCGGGACTCGAAACTGCATAATAAAGTTGCTAAAATACCGTGGTTGTGTTCACCACTGGTGGTAAAGACGTTTTTTCGCGATCATAGTATTCCGTCTGTGCTGTTATAAAATATCGTAACTACGGCTTCGATAAAGCCGTAGTTACGAGATTTTATAACAACACAGACGGTTTGTCAATACATATCGGTAAACCCGGTCTATTTTTAGAACAAATTCATTGTTATTAGAAAAACTATCCAATCAGATCTTTAAACTCGCATTTAAACGCAAAATATCTGTACCTTGTTGTAGCGAAAAACGTCCCTCGCTTTGGCCGAGTTTATTACCAGTGTTCACGAAGCAGTACGATTCATAATTTTAAATTGCATACATGTAGGCCTATATATAACAACCAATCTGATCGGTCGAGACATTCTTCATACAGCAAGTTTCAAGTTTATTCAAAGAGACTTATCCATCCATCTTGAATGGTCTTGATACAACATGGAACAATCACACACTAACACACGTACACTCATATACACATCATCCATTCACACACTTTCTTCTCACAAAGTTAAACATACATTTATTAGATCTAGTAGACAAAACTTTTATCAAATAGATCTATAAAATATTATGTAATGTAGGCTATATGTAACTGTTTTTGACTGGAGAATGGACACAACTGTTTAGGAAAGCAAAGGTCTTGAAAGAAAAATTGATATCATTATTAGGCATTGAAAAGTAAATTCCAGGGAAATGTTTTGCAATTTTTTGATTAGCATTGTATTTCATGATTTTCAGAATTGATATGACAGTTTTGCCTTTTGCTGGATAAGTATAGAAGCATTCCTAGATTGTTGATAATGGAAGAGCGATCTTCATTCAAACGCGAAATTAATTTGGCCATACTTGTTTTTTTTATAATAAAACTTTTTTGAAAAAATGTTTTCTTAAGTCCCCATACTTATTACAGATTAGAATGAAATGATACTCATCTTCGATTTCATTAGAATTAAATAAACAACATATTCTTCCAGGGCGGGTTTTACTATTTCTACCATATCTTAAAGATTCAATAAAAAGATTATGAGAGCTTGTTCTTAACTTTGAAATAGCATTTCTTATTTTAAACGAATTCGATTTGCCGAGATATGATTCAACATAAAAATCAGTTTTAAGATGTAAGTAAAGAGTTGTCAATGTTTGGTTTTGTGATATATCTGAAAGTAACGATTGCTGAAAATTATACACCAGTGCAAGCGATGTGTTATCGTCATGTATTTTTTTTTCGGGGGTAGGGGCGGGGTCTAATCTATCAGAAATGTTGTAGCACTTTAAGTACCCAAAAAGTTTTTTTTATTAATAATAAATATAAGTATGGGTTTAGGGAATACGACCAAGATTGTAATCTACCAGTTGTAACTTGTTTTGAACAAAGAAACAAGTGCTTTATTTAATAGGGATGAACATAAAATGGTTTTAACTGCAGGGAAAATCAATGTTCTACTGCTATAAAATAGGATTTCAATCAGAATAAGAAAACAGCATAACCTTTTTTTCCCCAAACACTCCCTGGTTTTTACAAAACATACACAAATAGATATGGGAGACATTTAGGAAAATACGACAATACTGATTACAAGCATGTCCTTCCTTTCCCTCTATTATAATAAATATCTGAATAAAATTATCAAGGTTTCTTTGCAATCTATTTAATCGTCTTTGAATTAGGACAACTAGGGCGTATATTTTTCTGATGGGGAAAGGGTTGTATAGATCTACTGCTATGCTACAATATTCAATGGCATTACACCATTACCAGACGACAATTTCATGGGATCTGATTTCAAAAATTTGCAGACTACAATGTAAAGGGAGGGATTTTTTTTTTACATATTTTTATTATTTTTAGCTCACCTGAGCACGAAGTGCTCAAGGTGAGCTATTGTGGTCGCTTTTTGTCCGTCGTCCGTCCGTCTGTCCGTCCATCTGTCCGTCCGTCCGTCCGTCCGTCCGTCCATCTGTCCGTCCGTTCACAATTTCTTTCAACATCTTCTCCTCCTAAACCATTGGACCAATTTTGACCAAACTTGGCAGGAATGTTCCTTGTGTGATACTTTTCAAAATTTGTTCGCGAAATTTTGATTTGTCAAAAAATGTAGGCGTGGCAGGCAGAAAGGTGCTTATCAGACTAGAAATCATAAGAAAATTCTTTAAAAATCAACCATCGGGCCCAATTGAACCAAACTCAGCAGGAATATTCCTTGAGTCACTCTTTTCAAAATTTGTTCACAAATTTTTATATTTGTCAAAAAATGTGGCCGTGGCAGGGAGAAAGGGGCTTATTAGACTTAGAGAAATCATTAGAAAATTCTTTAAAAATCAACCATTGGGCCAATTTGAACCATACTTTGCAGGAATGTGCCTTGAGTCATTCTTGTCAAAATTTGTTCACAAATTTTTATATTTGTCAAAAAATGTGGCTGTGGCAGGGAGAAAGGGGCTTATTAGACTTAGAGAAATCATTAGAAAATTCTTTAAAAATCAACCATTGGGCCAATTTGAACCATACTTTGCAGGAATGTGCCTTGAGTCATTCTTGTCAAAATTTGTTCACAAATTTTTATATATGTCAAAAAATGTGGCCGTGGCAGGGATAAAGGGGCTTATTAGACTTAGAGAAATCATTAGAAAATTCTTTAAAAATCAACCATTGGGCCAATTTGAACCATACTTTGCAGGAATGTGCCTTTAGTCATTCTTGTCAAAATTTGTTCACAAATTTTTATATTTGTCAAAAAATGTGGCCATGGCAGGGAGAAAGGGGCTTATTAGACTTAGAGAAATCATTAGAAAATTCTTTAAAAATCAACCATTGGGCCAATTTGAACCATACTTTGCAGGAATGTGCCTTGAGTCATTCTTGTCAAAATTTGTTCACAAATTTTTTTCATTTCGATGGCTCGGCGCGAAACGGTTGTAACTATGATTTTTTTCAAAATCCACTTTTTTGCATAAAATGAATCATTAGTTACTGATACATGATGTGTTAAAAGGACAAGCCTCAAATATTTCTAGAAGTTGTTTTATTTGAATATTTGTCCTAAGGTTGTAACTCAAAATGTAAATGAACATTAGCGTGAAAGGGTTGTAACTCAAGTTACAACCCTTTCACGCTGAACCTTTAAATCACTTAATCATACAAAATCAATATTTCCAAGATCTGGAAATTTATTTTAGTGTATCCATCATTGATGTTTGAAAGAATTAACTTGCCTTTTGAAGGTTATTGCACAATTCCAGAAAATAATTGAGGTTTTAATGTAAATAAATCTAGCAGAAGTAAACAATGAATGATAAATACATAATGACCAGTGTCAAAAGGTATAGTGCAATTTTTTTCCTGAACCGTTTGGCCTAGAGCTTTGAAATTTTGTGTGTAGAATCATCTCAAGGCCCTCTACCAAATTACTTCAAATTATTGTGATACAAGGAAAATTGGCCCTATGTTGTGGGTATCGGATTTCATATAGAGACAAAGAAGGAAATCTTGTACAATCTTTTTCTCCTGAACCGTTTGGCCTAGAACTTTGGAATTTTGTGTATATAATTGTCTTAAGGCCCTCTACTACAATGCTTCTAATTATTATGGTACAAGGAAAATTGACCCTATGTTGTGGGTATCAAATTTCATATAGAGACAAAGAAGGAAGTATTATACAATCTTTTTCACCTGAACCATTTGGCATAGAGTTTTGAAATTTTGTGTGTAGAATCATCTCAATGCCCTTTACCAAAATATTTCAAATCATCGTAATACAGTTGTACATGGAAAATTGGCACTATGTTGTGGGTATCAAATTTCATTTAGAAATAAAGAAGGATATCTTGTACAATCTTCTACCCCTGAATCATTTGGCTTAGAGCTGTGAAATTTTGTTTGTAGAATCATATCAAGGCCCCCTACCAAATACATCAAATTATTGTGGTACAATGAAAATTGGCCCTTTATTATGGGTATTAAATTTCATATAAGGACAAAGAAGGAAGTCTTGTACACTCTTCTCCTACAGAACCGTTTGGCTTAGAACTTTGAAATTTTGTGTGTAGAATCATCTCAAGGCTCTCTACAAAAAAAACTCAAATTAATGTGATACAAGGAAAATTGGCCAAATGTTGTGGGTATCAAATTTTATATAGAGACAAAGAAGGAAACCTAGCTTGTACAATTTTTTTCTCTTGAAACGTTTGGCCTAGGGCTTTGAAAATTTGTAAGTAGAATTCCCTCATATGATACAATCTTCTCCAATTCTGTTTGTCAGAGATCCTTAAGGTAAATTTTGCAGTTCCCATGGTAGTTTAACTCTCTATTACCAGCATTGTTTAAATTGTTTTCTGTAATGAAAGTTGTCCAGAAGTTGTGAGTGTGAGATGATACAAAAGTTATTATCTGCATGATCTCTAAGGTGAGCGATACAGGGCCATCTTGGCCCTCTTGTTTGATAACTACTGGTTTTGATTTTAATGTCAAAAAACTTCCTTCAAGTTACATGTCTGACTAGCATGGGATAGATAATCATAAAATTAGTGGACAATCATACTGCAAACTGTCCAGCTTTGGTCAGATTTAGCTTTGTGGCCGTAATATGGAAGTCTTTGGTCACAGACTAATCAAAGAAAGACTTCTGTATATTCATCATGTATTTCAGGATCTTTTGATTCTTTGCATACTTCTTCTGCTTATTGTGTCTTGCTTTATCATCATTATCATCATCAACATCATCATCATCACTATTGATTTACATGCAAGTGGGATTGTTTCGAAGTCAAATTAGGACCTCGGGATGGTGCCTTGCTGGCTATATGTCTGGCAGATTTCACTCCATCTCTTCCTGTCATGGATGTTGGGAATTGACAATCACCATTCTCTTGCATCTCTTCAAACTAGTTCTTTCCATGATGCTTATGGTCTTCCAGTGGCACACCTTCCCTAGACTTATAGTTTGTATGTCATTTTGATATCACCGTTGGATCTATTGACATGACAAAACCCACATAGTCCTCTCTTTTGTGAATATGATCATGTTTTCCTTGGCTTCTTTTTGTCATATGGTGAGCTGAGTTAAAGGGATTCTCTGAGAAATTGCACCATTAAGTTTGTTTAGACTTTAACAAAGTGATCTTCAGGAAAAGAGAATTATTTTCATATTAGTTCTTCTAGATGCCTTCCAGACAAACTTAAAAACTCATCAACCAGCCTATACTTATTTCCAACCCAAACAATATCCGTCCTATTGCAGCTTTCTTTTCATTCAGGCTGATAGAACCTCTACCTTCTTGTTCAATGGTAGCAATTACTCACGAGTCAGATCTATGTCAACCATGGAAAATGCTATTTTAGTTAAAAATAAAAAAGAAGCAAAATTGACCTTTGTTAGGTTATATATTTTGGTCATTTCCAAATCCTTCATCTGGACAGGTAATGATGTCCAATATTTTTGATAGTCAAATCTGTATGACAATCAGTTCAGCTCAACAATAATGCATGTTATTATTCTCACAAATAAGCTCTCGATAAAATACTTAGTTATGAGTGTTTATTCAAGATTTAGCTAAATTTGATAGCTTGGAATTCCATTTACTGAAGACAGTTGAAAATAAAATTGTTCTTTAGTAACAACAAGGTTTTTTTCATCATGAGATTATGTTTGTCATCAAAGCCATTTCCTTGTAACAATGTCATCAGTTCAGATAAAAGTCACTTGTGCAAGTAATCCCCCAGTTTTGTGGGACATAGGTGAATTTATCTATATCAAATATGACTAAAATTTGTTTTGTTCAATTGTTTGTTTCTGTTTAAGTTGCTAATGTTGAACATTTTAATCATTATTTTTAATGAACTTGTGAAACATTTGAAAAAAACTTATACATGAAGTTGATTTGTGCCAATGAATTAAACACTCAAGAAAAAAAAAAGAAGTTGACTGACTGAATATCATTTTGACATGGATCTAAAAGTTATAACTTTAGAAATTGTCACCCATTTATTCCAGGAAATATTATTTTACCATTTACCGCTCAGCATAACCTTTGGACTTGTGATGGTTGATAGATTTGAATAGCATTTGGCTTCCTAAGATTGAGAAAGATTAAGAAGAATATGATAAAAACAAATTTCCTTTATTTTTTCCCCATAAGAAAAAAATCACAAGAGACATAACAAAAACAGATTGTCTGAGGACAGCAAAGCGTGACTATCAAGTGCTTGGAAGTGGAAAAATTCTATGTCCAAAAAGGTTAAAATTCCACAAAATTGATTGCCAGAGTAATGGATCTTTGTCTAGAAGATGGTATCATGATCAAAGCAGCATGTGCAAAGTTTGAAAGCAGTAGCTCAAACAGAAAAAATATATCAATCATGTGACAGTTCTACATAAAGCTTGACCAAAATTTCTGAGTCTGAAAGATTAAATATTCCACTAAGGTAATTGTAAGAGTAATGAATCTTTGTCTAGATGATGATATTATGGTCACAGAAGCATGTGCAAAGTATCAAAGCAATAGCATTGGTAGAAACAGTGATATGAAAAAATGAATGTATATAAAATCTTAACAAAAGCATTTTGCTGACGCCATCGCCAATGCTCAGGTGACCATAATAGCTCCCTATTCTACGAACAGTCAAGCTGAAAATCAGGAATTTTACAGGAAAAGAATGTTAAAACAACAATAAATTATTGATGTGTGTAGGCTTCGATCAGACTTTGCTGACCATAGTCTTTCAGTCATGTCAAAAAGGAATATTTTATATTAACCATTGTTTAAAAAGTGATACTTTATACTGTTGATAAAGTGTAAATTATGATGATTTTAGTCTCCAAGAATGTGAAAATATTACAGTTTACTCTAAGGAAACTATTATCTGCAGCAAAATTAAATTTACATTGTCTAAAGAATTTTTTTCATTTAAAGTTAGAACAATTAATTAGCGCGAAACAGTTGTAACTTTAGTTACAACTGTTTCACGCTGAAATTTTTTCAACTGAAAATCAATTTTGGGAGGGAATACGGTTGTAACTCAAGCTTTTATCAAAATATTCTTTCATAGACTCTTTTTTTCAAATTTACTCATATATTATTATTTATTAATAGTTCATGATCATAATACTCCATTTTAAGCTAATAAAACTAATAAATCTAAAAAATAATCAGTTTTTTGTCTCTCCTGTAAAATTTTGCAAAACCAAGTTACAACCCTTTCGCGCTGAGCCATCGATTTGTCAAAAATTGTGGCCGTGGCAGGGAAAAAGGGGCTTATCATACTTGGAGAAATCATAAGAAAATTCTTTAAAAATCAACCATTGGGCCAATTTGAACCATACTTGGCAGGAATGTGCCTTTAGTCATTCTTGTCAAAATTTGTTCAGAAATTTTACATTTGAAAAAAAAACATGACCGTGGCAGGGATAAAGGGGCTTATTAGACTTAGAGAAATCATAAGAAAATTCTTTAAAAATCAACCATTGGGCCAATTTAAACCAGACCTTGCAGGAATGTGCCTTGAGTCATTCTTTTCAAAATTTGACCACAAATCTTTTTATTTGTAAAAAATTGTGGCCTTGGCAGGGAGAAAGGGGCTTATCAGACTTGGAGAAATCATAAGAAAATTCTTTAAAAATCAACCAATGGGCCAATTTTAAGCAGACTTTGCAGGAATGTTCTTTGAGTCTCTCTTTTCAAAATTTGATCACAGTTTTTTTCATTTGTAAAAAACTGTGACTGTGGCAGGGAGAAAGGGGTTTATTAGACTTAGAGAAATCGTAAGAAAATTCTTTAAAAATCAACAATTGTGCCCAATTGAAGCAGACTTTGCTGGAAGGTTCCTTGAGTGACCCTTCTCAAAACTTTTTCGCGGATTTTTGATTCGTCAAAAAATGTGGGTGTGGCAGGGAGGAAGGGGCTTATCAGACTTAAAGAAATCATAAGAAAATTCTTTAAAAATCAACCATTGTGCCCAATTGAACCAGACTTTACTGGAATGTTCCTTGAGTTACTCTTTTCAAAATGTGTTCACAAATTTTTCCATTGGTCAAAAAATGTGGGCATGGCAGGGAGGAAGGACTTATCAGACTTAGAGAAATCATAAGAAAATTCTTTAAAAATAAACCATTGGGCCAATTTTCTATTTCCCTTATCTGTTGCTCTCAGGCTGGCCCCATGTTTATCTTATGTAAACAAATAAGGGATTAGCTTTAGCTTATCAGATGGTAATCTTTCACTAAATTCTATCAATCACAGACGAAATCTTGTTAATTGAGCCTATCATAAATGATCAATCTCTAACAGATCAGTATGCTTTGAAAATTAGCCCTATGTTGTATATTGCGAAATCATGAAATAATTGTTGAAAATTAACTAACTCAACAATTGTGCTAATTCATACCCAACCTTACAGGATCGATTGAAACAAAATTATTTCTTAATTGTTTCCAAACAGAAAGTCCTTATAAGTTTCATGCCTTTGAATTTGACAAAATTGCCATTATCACTCTTGTCATCTTGATTCAGGTGAGCGATTTAGGACCATCATGGTCCTCTTGTTTGTTGTTTTTCTACGCAAAATCCATTGTGCGAAATGAAGAATTCACCTGTCTCTTCTTTATTTTGCACAATCTTTTTCCATACAAGTTTCTTGACAGACGTCAAAGGCGACACTGTGTGGTTAACGGTTTCCCATCCTAATGGCATATCATAATATCAACTTTAGAGTGCCCAGGTGATTAAGGAAACGCTGTAAACCACTATATTCTCATTTTCCCGTAATGCTTTTTTATGTCATCAAGCTTTCCAATTTAAGTTATTGCTGATAAGCGAGAAATACGCATTTAAAGTTGAGACAGAATTGACGAATTCCATATAAATCCGAACTGTTGTCCACAACAATTTGTTAAATTTTAACAGAAAAATATATATTTCTCGTAAACGGCACAATATTTTGGCTTGGAATTTTCAGACTTTTTATTAGGAAATATGCTCTTTCAGATAAGAATGAAAGTAAAATTTATTACAAAAAAATCTGAAATGTCACTTTAACGGTGGGTACAGTGTAGGCCCTAAATATACAAAGAAAGAAATCATTATTTGAACTAAAAGATATAGACAAAGTATTTTAGATCACATCGACTGAATTAAGTGTCATCATCTAAAGGAGCTATGATCTAGAAAATATGCCCTTGTGACATTTGATACTGGTCAACGTAGATCAAGATCAGGCTGTGTCTAAGTGCAGTCTGATCAGGATCCATGCTATTACATTGTAGCTTTCAAAGGTTATGCAGAAGCTAAGAAGCGTGGATCTTAATCAGAATGCACGTATGCGTAGTCTGATCCGTATCCATGGTGGTCTCAGATATCATTAAGACCCCTTTCCTAAACATTGACGCCTTTTGACGCCAAACAAAATAAAAACTTGGGAAAACATTGTGGAAAATGAAGAAATTGCTTGTGACAAGCAATTTCTTCATTTCCCACGATGTTTTCTAACCCAAAATGAAGATATTTTTAAAATTTCACCAACTTGATATTGTCGTCTGCATCACCTTTCAAATTGAGTCCAAATGGGTAATGACCCATTTTCAAATCCCAACTCAGATACATATTTCAAAGCTTGTATAAATACAGATAAAAGTAGCTTCTATTGCACTTTAAAAGCTTTATTTGTTTGCTTTCCGCAGATATGAATATTTTCACAGATTCATTAAATCCACATTTGCATCGATTAAACTCTCATTTAGACCCTTTTTATTTAAACGCTTTAGCAAACGTAAAAATATCGAAATTGTCTAAATCAAAAGCTGTTGAAAGTGACACAAAATATTTCAAAATACAGTGGGGATCTGAAAATGCCCGTATGCTAATTGCAATAACTGCTTCAGGATCTGAAAAAAAGATGCCTTGTGGTATTCTTTAAGTGTTCTCTAAATACAGCGACCGGATCGGGGAAAGTTGGGTATCTGTGAAAACCTTGGACAACAGCGGGTATTTTAGGATAGGTGGCTTGTCTGAGAAACTACGTAGACTGAATACATACCTTTCTAAAGTTTGAGTTTTCACGCCGAAGCGGTCATTTCGTCGCCATTTGTTCGTGTTCAATACCATTGTAAATCACGTGATTCTCCCCATTGATATTGTCGCCTGCAATGTCTTTGAATTTGGACCAGTCTTAAATGTTGTCGTCTGGTAATCTGGTAATGGGTTAAAGAAAAAAATCTAGTAATGAAGCCTGAGATCGATAATCGAAATTTTAAATTATTTGTCTTTGCTACTATATAGATATTTAACTAGGTCTTCTGACACTTTGAAAGCTTTGATTATTTACATTCTTCAAATATTTACATTTTCAAACTTGCATCTCAACCTTTTATTTACTCTTTTAACCAGTTTTCAAACTAGAATTAGACAAAATATGATAATATACGACATTATGATATTTTCATTGTTTTATATTGCGCACAATCGACATCAATTTTGTCGTCTGCAGCAGCTTTAAAATTGGACGTTCCTAACTCTGCATTTATCAGACTTGTTATATTAAAGAACGCAAGTCTTGATACTACTTCTTAACAACATGGCAACTTTTTGAGTAGGCCAGGAACTGTATCAAAGTGCGTTCAATTGTCTGTATGTCGATCACGCATAGCTCCATTGCAAGTAAAGAATTGTATGCCAACATAGAAATAGAAATCTAATAACCCAAAATCAAACATCAAAAATGGTCATTAAGGTATCGTTTATCAGTTTTCTACCTGCTGTTTCGAATATTGATTGATTTTCGGTTTGTTTTGCGGGTCAAGTGGCCGTACTGTTGTAAACAGGCGGTCCCGTTTGATATCATGCTCTTATTCAAATTAAATGTCTTGTGATTAGTAGACAGTGAAATCGAATTTTGATTGTGTAAAATTGATTTCTGATTTTGCGGGATGTGTTTTGTTCTCTTTACTAAAGTGCTACAAAAAAATCCTTGACATATTGATCACATACTAGCTTTTACAGATATGCTACTATCAGACTGCAAATTCAAGCAATCGGAACTCGGTCTTCGATGCCTTCAAAAATAATGACTCACAATCTGAAATTTATCAATTCAATCGGTCGTTTCCTTACAATACATGATACATGTGATATTTTGAATAATTGCAAGCAGCATTCGCTTAACTTTCTGGAAAATAAGAAAGAAAATCAATGAACGAGAAAGGCTCAAAGTGATCGTATTTAACGAGTTTTTAAACGATTTCATTACATAAAGTATTTTGCAACGTAATGCACATTTGAAAGATTATTTCGTAGCTTCGCTGTTACTTTTGTTGTTAACCCTTTCCCAAACAAGACCTGGTTTTGACGTCCCTAATAGAAAAGGCTTGCGAAAACATTGAAACAAAAGAAGAAACTGCTGATGACCAGCAGTTTCTCCTTTTGTCTCAATATTTTCTGTGTCATATTTTACCCAAATTCTATCTTTAACAACATCATCTTTGTCGTCTGCAGTGGCTTTTGAATTGAATCACTCTAGAATTTTGCTGTTTGGGAAAGGGTTAAAAGTGATACATTGAACTAAGGACACTAACATTAACAATGTCTTACGATATATATGGTCTAACGTTCCCTGCATCAAGGTTCGATAGATACTTCAAAAGACAGGTAACATAAATTTATATAAGACTTACACCACTTTTATCTTTCATATTTACAGTGTATTTTCATTTTCAGTCTTTTTATCTTGGTTGGTATGGTGCATGTTGTTTTGAAGTTACATGTTTCCATCTCCTCTTTCATTTCATAGTTAGGACAAGTCTAGTTCTTATCTTGACATGTCACTCTTTTAGAGGCCTATCACATTCGAGTGACTTGTCATCAAATATCAATTTACCCTATACAGAAAATATTTTGTACCTAAAGAAAAACCAAATGAAGTACACTGAAAGAAAATATATTTTTATGGAAACAATTTTCCATGAGTTTTTGTAGAAATAAATAAAGAATAGAATTAAAAAGTAAAAATGCACATTAGAATGACTAGCAATTTTACCCGTCTCGAAATTTGACCTTTGACCTCGATGACCTTGACCCCTCGATGACCTTGACCTATCCGGGGCTGCCCTCCACCTAATCCCGTCCCGTAACCCGTAAGCAATCCCGTCCCGTAACCCGTAAAAACGATACCCGTAACCCGTAAAAACATAAATTTGACCTTTGACCTCGATGACCTTGACCTTTCAAAAAATGAACCCCTCAAGCTAATACTCGGGGCCGCCCTCCACCTTCTCTCCAAGTTTGGTGAAGATCGGCCCAAGGACCTGGGAGGAGTAGGGGAACAAACGGACAAACGGACAAACGTTGCTCAAATTATAGTATGATATTGTCTAAAAAATTTACGAAGCATGGTTTTGACGTCCTTAATACAAAAGGTGTGGAAAAACATTGAAACAAAAGAAGAAACTGCTGATAACCAGCAGTTTCTCCTTTTGTCTCAATATTTTCTGTGCTATATTGTTCACCAATTCCTTCTTCATGAACATCAAAATTGTTGTTTGTAGAAGATTTTGTATTGAGCAACACTTAATTTTTGCCGTTCGGGAAAGGGTTAAAGGTTCTTTGCGACGACATAGATCTAGTAACCAACAACAAAAGCACGGTTTTTACACCAATGTTTTTTTCTAAATCCATTCAATCCCTACTATTTCATAATTATGATTCGACCATTGTCCATGTGAAAAATTGCCCAGGTTGCGAAATTGTTTTCACGAGGAGCACGCCTTTATCTTTAGTCTCTCTTACAGCCGTTCGTACGTGCTTCTGCGAGTAGTCTGCGTCTAAAACATTTAAGGCATAGTCGTGCGTTGTATGCACGTGCATATAGTACTACTTTGGTGGACGCAAACACGACGCAAATGGACGTAGCAAAAAATTGGCCAGACAATTCTTCGCTACGACCATTCTCACTGGTGGTGAACTCGGCCAAAGCGATAGACGTTTTTTCGCGATCAATGTATTCTGTCGGTGTTGTTATAAAATATCGTAACTACGGCTTTATCGAAGCCGTAGTTACGAGATTTTATAACAACACCGACAGTTTGCCAATAAGAAACGGTAAACCTGGTCTGTTTTTAGAACAAGTTCATTGTCATTAGAAAAAAATCTATAAACTCACATTTAAACGCAAAATATCTATACCTTTTTGTTGTTTTAGTTCACCACCAGTGATTCTGTACGTGTCTTTTAATTAAAGCACAAGCATTACGCACAAGCCTCTCTTACAACCCAACGTGCGTCCTTACAAATTGTGCGTCTTCTTTAAAAAATCTCACACGACGCAAGATTTAAAATGGACGAATGACAGGTTGTAAGAGCGGCTTTACTACAGGCTATGGTAGAAAAAAAACCAAAGGGAAAGGAAGAACATATTCGGATCCGGAACTCTCACATTTCCTCCAAATGCAAACGCTGTCAGTTGATTGCGTTATGACGAGATTTTGTCTGAGGGAGTTAACAAAGTGTTCATATGTGAACATATAATGAAACATTGTAATCTAAAAATGTTCGTCTATTTTCAGAGTTCTAAGATATCATCATCGTCCAAGCGTAGCGGTCATAGTAACGATATCTTCACGGACCGACCTGGACGACCGCCACCGCGCATCAATCTGTTCAAGCTCGTGGTCGCCACGCGCGCCTGGCAGCGACTCGCTAAGAGCAGCAGTCATCGACTCAGTGACAGATCTAAGGGAGTGGTGAAGTATGAAAACACGTACAAAACCGAGCCTGATCCAGGAAAACATTTCGCCGTCACAAAAGTGGAGGAAATGTTGAAAGACACGCTTGAGAAACGTCTAAATAACGTCAAATACACACCTGAAAACTGTCGTCTGATCACCACGGAACTGACGGCGGATATCAAGATAAAGGTGAAGGCCATGGAGTTCCCGCGCTATAAGATTGTGTGTAATGTTTATATTACGGAGAACAAGCAGCAAGGACTGCAGATCTCCAGCCGGTGTGTCTGGAATCATGGTACTGATAACTTTGCGTCATATACCTACCGTAATCCAACGTTAATCGCCGTGGCGAACGTGTATGGTGTCTATTTTGAATAATGAGTGCGCTATTCCGTAAAAGATTTTGAAGGCATGACGATTGTAGACCGACCTACAAGGATTTTCTGGAAACAACTTCAAATGTGATGATCGCGCATTGGCTGGACTGAAACCAACATATCGTCGACTCGGTCAACTATTCATGCTGTCGTTTTTCACGTATTTTACCAATTATCAGATAGTACCGTCTTCGAGTAATTTCGCCTCCATCGTCAAGCCATTCGTGACAACAGGAATTGACGAAGTTATCCGAATTTTTAAAATCCGGATAACTTTGTCAATCACCGAAGTTTCACGAAGTGTTTTGTTTAATGATGGATGGAATAGATTGAGGTCATTTTTTTTTATTCTTAGCGTGACCCTCGATATTATTCAAGAGAAGAGACAGCGCATATCGCCAGTAAAATATTGTATTCACATGTTCGTGTGACCGTCTCCATAATGTTTTATGAAAGAAATATTCGTGGTAGAGACGTTTATTTTTTCTATAATTCATTTTGTAAACAATGGTATCGTCTCGAAGGCAAGGTTCTAATGAGAGCAAAAACATTCACCTGTCTAAAAGAAAAATGTTTGGAAACTCACGGACTGACCACTCTGTAACATATGAGACAGATGATGAAATTGTGTTATGCTAAAACGTACATGTACACGTATCTTATATTTTCTTTACAACTACAATTATTATTAAGGGTTTAGTAGCCTACCTTTCCACATGAATGTCATTGTAATCTACGTGTTCCTACATTAACACATTTTATTTTGTATATCAATAAATAAATATAATAAAATAAGCAATTTCTTCAAAATTATTTGACGCTCTAACCCCTGCATGTATTTTACCAGCTTTACTTTAACCCATTACCACACATTAACTCTTTTTGACTCCCCAAAAGATAAAGGCTTTCGAAAACATTGTGGAAAATGAAGAAATTGCTTATGACAAGCAGTTTCTTCATTATCCAAAATGTTTTCTAACCCAAAATGCAAAAAAATCTAAAATTTCATCACTTTGAAATCGTCGTCTGTATCAATTTTGATTTTGGACCAGTCTAATATTTTGTCGTCTGGAAATGGGTTCAAATACCCAAGGTTCCGTGCTTCCTGGCCATTTCAATCAACAAACTGTATATTGGACGATCAAATAAGACTTGAAGGTCTCTTGTGTCAGTACTATGCAACTGTCATATAAAGGTATTCCATATATAATTAGATATCTTAAACATTTCGTGCAAATTCGAGCGAATTGACGACGTCGATTTCCAAAACCACTGATGATGCACGGTAATTGACGAAGGTCAAGTTCCATTGCTACAGACGACACCCGAAGTTGCACGAAAAATTTGGTTTCTAATGATGGGTGGAATAGGGAACGATTTTATCCAGTTAACCGTAACGAAATTTAATACCGTGAGGTAAATTGGACGTAATTTCGGACTAACAAATAGTATTTCTCGGGTGTTGTCATAAAATCTCGTAACTACGGCTTGATTCAACCCGTAGTTACGAGATTTTATAACAACGCCGACGGTTTTTCAAAACAAAATAGTAAACTCAATCTATTTTCAGCACAAAGTCCATTGCCATTCCTTAACATTTTCATGAACCACAACCTTTAGACGGCTCCTTAAGACAGTTCCCAATTGACGGTGGTACAGAAAACAAAATCCACAAAATAATGACATGAGAAAAACCCGTCCGTTCTGGATAGAAAATATTGTGGGAAATGAAGAGTTTGAGTTTATTGGGGTTTTACGCCGTTTTCAACTACCAGGGGAAATCAAGAACTTGCTTGTCACAAGCAATTTCTTCATTTTCCACAATTTTCACAATTTTTCCAAAGTCATCATCTTGTAGGGCATCAAAATGCGTCATCATGTTGTAATGGAATAAACCAGTGGATAGTGTTAGAAGTAATAACAGAGACTCCTCTAACGAACATATGGTATAATATAAGGTTGACTACATTCCAAATCGTCATAACTACAGCTTATTCAATCTGTAGATACAGCATTTTTGAACATAGCCGACGACATAGCAACTGTAAGTCATGGACATACTTCCCAAAAATGTGCTACACAACAAAGGAAACGCAAGTTTGTTATTCTATATTCAAATTTATTTTCCTAAAAAAATTCATAACACATTTTATCAACATAATCAGTTCTACAATTGAACACATACAGCCACTTAACTTTCAATTTCTAAATTCAGGAATGTTTTGTTGTTGTTTTTCTTATAGATACGAGGGACGGTCGGAAAGTAGTTGGACTTTTGACTAGTTCTCTAAAACCATTCAACTTTTTAACAAAATTCTTCTTACACTGTTTGAAAAAATTGTCCATCTATGTCTGTGCATTTTTGCCACCTTCGTAGCAGCTTTATTATTCCCACTATTAACCATGACGTAGACCCACTGTATTAGGTACAGTGTAACAGCCGGTATCAAAGGCGCCCTGGTCTCAAATTTCTTCCCAGCAAGTATTTTTTCAGTTCTAGACACAAATAAAAGTAGCGTGGAGCGAGCTCTGGGCTATAAGAAGGGTAAAACAACTATTGCCATGTGTAATATTTGGTGATTTCCACTGTAGATGCGGTAGTATGGGAGCGTGCGTAATCGTAAAGTAGAAAACATTTTTCTTTTGTAATCTGGGACGCGTTTACTTCAGCATTTATTCTTAGATTTTTCGGAATTACTTCAGAAATGTACTTGGCAATGACAGTTTTTACCATTTGACTTGAAACGAGTAACTATCAATCCTCGTGAATCCCCAAAAGCAACAAACATGACGACCAACCGAAGGTAACAGCTTAATCTTTTCAGGTGTGGGGAACCAGCTCGTTTCCATGACTGCTGTGACTGATTTTTTATCCCAAGTTCGAAATTATGAACCCTTATTTAATCTCCTGCAATAATGTGGTTCAAATTCTTAACACCTCCTCTAACAAATAGCCTATGGTACATAAAACACCTATCACATATAAGTGGACAGAATATTGCATTTATACAAGTATATTTGAAAATAAACCTACCACATTATTGGCAAATGAATGTAGATTCCACCAATATATAATGCGTTCATACAGTTGCAAATGGAGAAACAGCAGCACGAAAAGTCCAACTACTTTCCGACCGTCCCTCGTATACAAGTTCATGCAGGCATATATGTAAATTGTAAAGTATTATTTTTCATCACAGTGGAAAGCAGGTCCAAACTCTTGTAAACAATACATTGAATTTTATTAAGGCAGGTATTTTGACTTGAAAAGAAACGGAACGATATGAATATATTGAAAACACTTTTAAACGGCATTACATTCAGTTCAAAACCTGTTTTAAAAGCATTTTTTTACCAAGATGCAATTGCGATACTAATGCAAGTGCTTTATACCTTTCCCAAATAGGACACAGTTTTGACATCCCTGGTAGGAACAGCTTGGTAAACATTGAGGCAAAAGATTTAATGTGGATAGCCCATATTTTCCCCCTCTTACCTCAACCATTTCCATTTTGTATTGTGCACAAATCCTATGATACTGAACAACCATTTTGTTGTCTGCATCAGCTTTAAATTTTGGACCAGTCTAAGATTGTTCTGTTTGGGTTAAGAATAAAACAGTTTTGAAATAACTCCATAATTAACCCATTTCAACAAATTTACTCTTTTTGAATCCTGCAAAGATAAAGATTTGAAAAATATTGTGGAAAAAAAAGAAATTGCTTGTGATAAGCAATTTCTTCATTTCCCACAATGTTTTCTTCTCAAAAAGACAAAGAATGAATTTCATTCACTTGATATTGTTGTCTGAAACATCTGAATTTGGACCAGTTTAAAATTTTACCTTCTGGTAATGGGTTAATATTGCCTATCTGGTGGCAAAATGTACATGTATATGTTTACCATGTACTGTAAATATTGCACATAATTATGTATTCATAAATGTATGACAAAACAAATAATAATCTCTTTAACGATATTTCATAAATATTTGTATAAAATTTTACAAAATAGTACATAGAACAATTGCTGTATTTGGAATACATGTACAAAATACATGTTGTATATTATTGTACAAATGTGATGTTATTCTAAACTTTTCATCCTTTCCGAAATATGCAATAATTATGATGACCATACTGCATAGTATAAAAGATTTGGGAAAACATAGAGGCTTGGAAGAAAACGATGATGGTGATTCAAATCGCAATCCTCTTTTTGCAAGTTTTATCCATTTATCCATAAAATAACCTTCAATATTGTTGTTAATCACCATGGATAATCATGATACAATAATTCAAGAAAATCTTTTTAAAATAATTTTGTAAATATGGGATCAATTTGAATTTGCTTTAAAGCAGAGAAGTTTGACAGACGCCACATTTTGGTTGATCTTCAATAACTTTTTCATCAGTTGATTTTTAAAAAATCCACCACATCCAGCATATTCCTAGTATTTTTCAACCATCTCTGCTTTAAATCAAATTCAAATTGGTCAAGTATTAACATAAATATTGAAGATTTTCCGCAATTATTATAGATGTGATTAAGCACCATGTTAACATTATGTTTTGTCAACTTTTCAAGAAATGGAATTACATTTGCATATTCTGTGGAAGATTATGTTGTTTGGAGTCAACATTCCCAAACATTGACACTTTTTGGTCATCTTATTAAAAAATGGATTTGGAAATCTTTGTAGGAGAAGAAGAAAATGCTGATAATCAGTTTTCTCTTTTATCATCTGCAACTGCTTTCAATTCTGGACCCTCCTAAAATATTGCCATTTGGGAGAGATTAAGGAATGCTTCTAGAGTCCTTGATACATGCTGTCTGATCTCGGTCCTTGTTTACTGATCTTGTCCTTCACTGTCCAATCTTGATCTTCATCACCAGGAACAGCCTTTTCTTTGTGGATCAGTTTGGCAAAATTAACCCTTTCCCAAACAAGAGTGGGGTTTGATGTCCCTAATAGACATGGCTTAGGAAAACATTAAGACAAAAGAAGAAACTGCTGATAACCAGCAGTTTCTCCTTTTTTCTCAATATTTTCTGCACTATTTACTACACATATTCTATATAATCTTTAACAACATCCCTTTTGTCGTCTTCAGCATGATTTGAATTGGTCGACCTTAAAATGTTGCCATTTGGGAAAGGGTTAAAAATTCCATGATTTCAGAATGCTCCACCGAGTGATAAAACATCAAAACAAATGTCACAGACTCGCACTGGCTTTGAGAGATTATATTTGACTATAGGCATATCTTTAGATGAACACTTTGAACACAGTAACCGACCGCAATGGCGACTGAAAAATACAAACAAACAACATTGCGATAATTGTATTTTCTAGAGCATATGGATGAAAAAAGTTAGAATATTTTTGCTAATGAATGGACAGACAGATGAATCCATTGCTGAACACCTAAGTTAGTAAAACAATACAACACATGAACCATGTTGTTCTCTAATGGATTCTTCAAGGTCTGTAGCAACCATTAATATAACTGTGATTTACATGAATTCAGGTCAGACTGCATCTAGACACAGCCTGGTCTTGAAATATGGCTGTCTCAAATTCTGTAAGGGATGTTTTTCCAAATTCTTGCTCATACAACTTTTTCAGTTTCCATAATAAGTATTGAGAAGAACCTATGACTACTCACCAATGATGTTTCCTAGTTTTGATACTAAATTTAATATTACATTCTAAACACACATCTCCATCACTCCAGGGAGGTTCCTTCGATAACATATCTGGAAACAGAGAAATTATGGGACTAATAATAAATCAAAGCTTGAATGAGCCCTATCACACTATGTATTTAAACAAGCGCTTTGCAGAGCTGCGCATATACGCCTGAGAGGGGCTTGTCAGTAAAATGGACATTTTTTAAAATTCAAGAGCAGATAATTTCAAGAACGAAAAGAGTTATCTGAATTACGTAAGTGGTGTGCACAACTAGACACCATGGAGATTCATTGTGGCAAGTTTGATCAAATTCCGATCAAAACTGTAGGAGGAGTTGCTAACGGACGGACAGACTGACGGACGACCGGGGCCATAACATAATAAGACCCTTTGGGCTTATAACAAACAATTTTCTGTCTAGAAGCCTTTAACCCTTTCCCAAACGACAAAATTTTAGGGTGATCTACTTCAAAACCTGCCACAAATGACACGATTGATGTTATTAAAGATATAATTGGTGTAAAATATGGCACAGAAAATATTGAGACAAAAGGAGAAACTGCTGGTTATCAGCAGTTTCTTCTTTTGTTTCAATGTTTTCCCAAGCCTTTTCTATTGGGGACGTCAAAACCAGGCCTTGTTTGGGAAAGGGTTAAGCACATGCCAAAGCATAGACTGGTAATCACTCGTGATGCTACCTTGTGTATTAGTAAACACATAGTAGCAAACTAAGTAACAGGGATGGTTACCGGTCTCAGCTCATGCATAATGCTAAATGGTATCCAGACAGAAAATGGTAACATGAAGGGTCTATTCCAGAGAGTAGAAAATTTGTGTCAATCTAACTTGAATCCAGTCATGATTCTCAAATAATATGTGACCTGTCATGCTAAAAGGGACCTTATAGGAAGTGTGAAAAATATCGACCTTAGTCTGTCTGCGGAAAGTTTTCCCTATCTTACTATAGAGTCTATGTTCATTTTTCGAATACGGAATCTGATTGACCTGTGCTGGGTCTGACAAGTTTGTCAAAATTTGGATTTTTGGAGTTCGGATAAGGTCCCTTTTAGCGTGACCTGTCACATATACAACTGTCTGCTCTTCTTGTCACATTTTAACTCTTATTTTCTTCGAAAAGTCCTGAAAAAATCTTTTAAACACAGACAGAACACTTAACCCTTTCCCAAACAAGACCTGGTTTGACATCCCTGATTGAATAGGCTTGGGAAAACATTGAGGCAAAAGAAGAAACTGCTGATAACCAGCAGTTTCTCCTTTTGCCTCAATATTTTCTTGGCTATATCACACAAAATTTCAATCTTTATTAACATCCATTTTGTCGTTTGCAGCAGCTTTCAAATTGGAATAGTCCGAAATTTTGTTGTTTGGGAAAGGTTTAACCATTCCTAAATGGCAAAAAAAATAGACTATTCCAATATAAAACATGCTTTACATGAAAGAATTGATAATAATGATGATGATCAACAGCATTTTCTTCTTTTGCCTCAATGTGTTCAAAAGCCTTTTTTATCAGGGACATCAATATCAAGACTTGTTTGGGAAAGGGTTAAAGTCAACTCTGACTCACCTAAAAGTTTAAACAATAATTGTTTTGTGGCAACTGGAGCATTAAACACACTGAGTCCCTGTTTGTTGAGCTCTCCGAGAGGGGAACCAGCTCTCACTAACGCTCTACACAGGTTCCCGTTCCCATTGGTGTACGCTAACAATAAGGCTGAAACACAAAATTGTTTCCAATGTTATACACATGATTTCACACAATTTTGTAAGTTGTTACATTTTTGCCTGCCATTTTACTTTTTTGAAACAAATTGAAATCAGTAGATCTATCTCTAAGAAATTCAAGAGACATATTAACTTATTTTCGGCATAATTTTCAGTAGAAACAACTGTACATAATCAAAATATGACCTTTTAATTTTTCTCTGTGCAAAATTTCAGCTTCACCTGACCTGTATTGGCTTAGATTACGACGGATATAAAACCCCATATCACATCATTTTGTAAATACGATCACATCGGTGAACATATTTTAAATAGTTTTACACTGCAGCATGATTTTCGATTTATGCCATTTACTGTATGAATCTTGTATTCTGTTAAATAAACTCTATAAATGGTGTGACAACATGCTAAAAGCTAACTTCTGTGGATCATTATGGATTTAGGCCTGGGAATACTAATGTCCCTTTAAGTTGTCAGCCGCTAATGAGAGCACATGTACTTTATACTTGTTACGGAACCCCACTGTGAATTCCGTAAAATCAATATGAGAGACAATTGACAGAGTTGTTTAGAATGCTCAATGATTTAAAAACCATGGTGTCCTAAATGCTCCATACTCTAAACTATGTTACAATGACATAATTTCTATAAAGTATGGAGCCTACAGAACACATCAGTCAGAATCTGGCTCTTAAAAAACACTTATTCTTAAACCATCTTAAGAAATTGTAAGATATCTTAAACACTCTCATTCTAAAGAACACTCCTCTGAAAATAAACTTTTCCTCACCTGTGCTCCCGTCTGCATCCACTTTAGCTATAGGATATTCAGGCATACATTCTTTAAACAACTCAAATATGGCTGCAGCATTATCTCTACCATACTGGCATAACACATGGAGGGGGTTCTGACCTCTGCAAATTTATTCTAGAAATAATTTAATCTGTAAATGACCTTGACCTTAGCTGACATCCTATGAATCATCTTTAAACAAGTATTACACATGTGACTTATGTGAGCCTTATCTCTTACAATTTGTATTGTGAATGTGAGGCATCATCGTAAAAGCGATTCTTAGATATTTGTGATAGTTGTTAACTATACAAAACAATGGAGACTAAATTAATACATAATGTTTAAGACTAAATTTGTTCTTTCAAATCCAAACCCTTTGTTGCGGGTACTCATTTGAATCGTCTTGATGAGACGATTCAAATGAGTACCCACAATACAGGGTTTAGTGAATAATAAAAGAAATATTGCAATATGAAAAGCCACCACTCCCACTTATTTGGAGCTCTGATTTATGACTTATTTGTGATTGAACGCCTCAGCATTTATACTAAACTCTGTCAGTAACACTCTACACGAGTTCAATATCTATATGAGACAACTTTATCTAACATTGTTTTCCACTTACTTGTGATTGACAGTCTCAGCATTTATACTGGATCCGACAAAAACACCATACAAAACTATATGAGATAACTTTCTATAACAGTGTTTTCCACTTACTTGTGATTGACAGTCTCAGCATTTATACTGGATCCGACAAAAACACCATACAAAACTATATGAGATAACTTTCTATAACAGTGTTTTCCACTTACTTGTGATTGACAGCCTCAGCATTTATACTAGATTCTGTCAGTAACACCCTACACGAGTTCAGATTACACTGCTTTACTGCTAAATGTAGAGCTGAAATAAACATTAAAATATGTCAAGTTACAACCTTCAGAAAAGGCTGGGGAAAACAATAAAGCATAAGAAGAAAATGCTGATAACCAGCAATATCTCCCTTTCCCTCATTATTATGTGTGCTACAACAAAGAAAATCTAAATATGATTGATTGACAATGACCCATCCATGTGCTTAGTTAAGGATTGAGTTGAAGGATATAGACGGTCAAAGTCACTAGGTCAAAGGTCATTGTTTCAAACGAAAGGTCTTGGTGGGTAGTGTCCTTATGACAAATATCAATGCGCTATCTCCAGTACTGCATAAGATAGAGAACATGGTAAAGTTTTTGTCTACAGAACAGACCGGATGCAGACAATAAGTGAAACACATTAGCTCCTCTGATGTAACCACCTGACTCACTAAAAAGTCTAAAATACGCCCTTTGGTCATATGTGTATTTGACAGAACAATGGAAAACTTACCATTATCTCCGTTTTCATCTAGAGCATCAAAATCTATTCCATTTTCGAGTAGTACACTACATATAACAGAATGGTCCTTGATGGCTGCCAGGTGTAATGATGACTGTTTGTTGTTGGTACTCGCATTTACATCAGCTCCTGCTAGTAACTGTATGGAATAAATTAAAAGGGACTGCTACTAATAACAAGGCTAATTTTGTTTCTTTTTTCTGTCATCTTTGCAAAGAAGGAAAATTCGCAATTTAAAAGATCTCATTAAATCATAGGTCTAATGATTGAAAAGAATCTGCGAATCAATGAAAATCAATCAAAAATGCAGGAGGGGATGCATTCACAAGAAATCAAGATATAGATTTATTTATCCCTTTCCCAAACAAGACCTGGTTTTGATGTCCCTGGTAGAAAAGGCTTGAAAAAACATTGAGACAAAAGAAGAAACTGCTGATAATCAGCAGTTTCTCCTTTTGTCTCAATATTTTCCATGCTATGTTATACACAAAATCTATCTGAAACAATGTCCATTTGTCGTCTGCAGCAGCTTTTGAAATGGATATTTTGAAAATTTGCTGTTTGGGAAAGGGTTAAGGATGGATAGGACAAGACGATTTTGGCACTAATCAACACACGCCAGAGGTGTACTCTTTCTCTTTCTTCACCCAACTGTATATCCTGTTCATCCTGATCTTATAAACAATTTAGTCTTTATCAATGCATTAACTCTTTCCCAAACAAGACCTGGTTTTGACGTCTCTAGTAGAAAAGGCTTGGGAAAACATTGAAACAAAAGAAGAAACTGCTGATAATCAGCAGTTTCTCCATTTGTCTCAATATTTTCTGTGCCATATTTTACACAAATCCTATCTTTAATAATATTCATTTTGTCATTTGTGGTAGTTTTTGAAGTGGATCACCCTAAAATTTTGTCGTTTGGGAAAGGGTTAAATCATGACAAATCTTAAAGTTTGTTATTCTGAATTTTAATTGCAATACTTAACTCTTTCCAAAAAAACCAACATAACTTTATTTTTTTCCATTAGAAAATGGTGTCTCCAGCAATGACTTTTCATTTAAATTAGTCTAAACTTTTGTCATTTCGGAAAAGGTTCAACTTACCAGATTTCTGACTATAATTTCCGCCCCCACATCTACAGCCATGTGTAATGGGGTGAGATGTTTAGAGTCATGGACTCGTGAATTAACATTAGCGTGAACACTTATCAAAAATAACACACTTTCAATGTCTTTGTTCATTATGGCAATGTGTAGGAAGTTACGACCTCGGTTATCAACCTGAAATGACAGCAAAAATATTTAACCAATTACATGACGACAAAATTTTAGACTGGTCCAAATTCAAAGATGTTGGAGATGACAATTTCAAGTCAATGAAATTTACATTTTATGATCTTTCTTGGCTGAAAACATTTGCTTCTCACAAGCAATGTCTTCATTTTTCACATTTTTCCAAAGCCTTTATTTTGTAGGGCATCAAAAATCTTCAGTGTTTTGGATAGAGTTGAGCTGTGTTCTGGAAAAAGAACTCTTACATCATTTAAGACCATCATCTTTCAAGATCATGCGAAAAAACTGTCTGATTAGTATCAATAATGCTCTGAGAGAGTTGCTACATGTCATGAAGAAGCTATTAGAGAACCACATGGATCTTGGTAAGACGATTAGATTGTGTGCATGGACAAACTGATCTGGATCCATGTTGGTTTCAAATGTCATAAAGTCCTTTTTCCAGACCCCTTCCCATTTATCAGACAAACTGGTACAAATACAGATAGACAGATGGGAGGACAGACAGACAGACAGACTCACTTGTTCAGCTGCTCTAGGTTCTCTGTTGAGTATTGCTTGTGCTGCCTTATTGTTTCTGGTGGTCATGGCAGCGGCGAACGCCGTCTGTCCGTTTTTGTCTCGTATGTTCAGATCAAGGCTGGGATGTGCGAGTAGTAATGATATAATGACAGGATGTTGGTTCTCTATAGCTATATGGATGGGTGTCTTGCCTTCTATGTCCTGTGAAAGGAGTGTATATATCTTGTAATCCATGAAACAAGAGCTGTCCAATACGACATAGTTCAGCTGTAGGGGAGCCGAAATAGTCAAACTTTAAGGTCAAGGTAAAATATCATGGTCCCAAGAGCAAGATCTTGTCCAGAGATATTCATGTGTGGAACTATTAGGGACCTACCTATAATAAGGCATGAGATTGAGACCAGGTTTAAGGTTTTGAAAAGTAGGTCAAACTCCAAGGTCAATGTTACAAGTTCATGGTCTCAAAAAGAAGGTTTTGGCAGTAAGTAAAAATTACAATTAAGTTAAAAATGACAATATATTTCATCAAATCTTATCTCTTTACTAGATGAAATAATTTAAGAGTGGAATGATATGACCAATTGGTAACAATTTGATCTGGCTAAAGGTTCCTTTAATGTGACAAAAAGAGATTTGAAGTAATGAGAATTATGTTACAAACATGTTACCTAAACACTTGATCACTATCCACCCTAGATACACATTGTTGAAACAGAGCTAAATTACTAAGAGACAATGACTCAATATTTGACATTTCTATAATTTTTACAAAGCATGGATGGCAAAGAATTTTGTGCTAAAAATAGACTGGGTTACTATGATCATGTATTGATAAACCATCAGTGTTGATATAAAATCTACTATCTACTGCTTAAACCAAGCCGTGGTTATTAGATTTTATAACAACACCTACAAATTACTATAGTATGTCCTAAATTGTGTCACAGTTAACTATATAAAAATGTTCCCTGTTCAACTAGTATCAAGCTTCCCTCTTCTTTAGTAGTGTTTACAAGCAGTGGCGGATCCAGAGGAGGTTCGGGGGGGTTGGGGGGGGGGGGTCAAACGAACCCCCTCTGTAGCCTGATTATTTCATTTTCATGCAGAAATTCAGTCAAAATTGTGTAAAACTAGGAAAACGAACCCCCTTATTTATATATTCGAACCCCCCTCACAGAAATCTTGGATCCGCCGCTGACAAGACAATGTTTCCCATAATTACCTGAGTATTAACCTCTGCTGCAAACTCCATCAGACATTGTACAACTAGTTCCATACCCCAGGCACAGGATAGATGTAGTGGACACTGGTTATCTCTGAAATCATATCTAAAATTGTCAACATATGTGTCTAATAATATGTGAAATTACAACAAGCAATGCTTCTCCTTGGTATACAAATATCATTCATATCAAAACAGATAGACACAGACTTAAGTATAACAAGCACAAAATTTCTTATGTGAGTAAAAATTATGAATGCGCCGGTTAGTACTTGAAGTTTGATTTTTTTCTTGGCCATATTTAAAGATACATATTTACTGTTACTTACTTATTTTCAGTGTAATTTGCTGTAAAAATAACTGTGTATAATTAAAATATGGCCTTTAAATTTTCTCTCTGCAAAATTTCAGCTCTGTCTGATCTGTATTGGCTTAGATCACGACAGATTTAAACCCAATATCACATCATTTCGTAAACACTATCAACCCACTTTGAATATTTTACATAATTTTACACCGCTGCATGATTATCGATTTATGTCATTTACTTTATGAATCTTGTATTCTGTCTTATAAAGTTTATAAACGGTGCGACTACATGCTAAATGCCAAGTTCTGTGGACCATTAGGGATTTAGGCCTGTGGATACTAATGTCCCTTTAAAACAGGGTTGTTTGACATGTTAGTTAACAGGTAAGTAACTTACTTTGCCTCATCCCCACCCTCTCCATTAGGGCCCGGTCTTCTGGGGCTGTTTCTATCACATCCACTGTAAACATAAAAGTAATAATCTAATCAACCTCTTCTCAATCAAGACCTATTTTTCACATCTCTAATAGAAAAGTGTTCAGAAAACATTGAGACAAAATAAGAAAATGCTGATAATCAGCATTTTCTCATTTTGCCTCAACATTTTCTTAGTTATTTTGTACATGATTCGTTTCTTCAGCATCACCAATTTTGTCATTTGCAGCAGCTTTCAAATTGGACCACCCTAAAATTCTATTGTTTGGGAAAAAGTTAACAGATGATATATACAAGCAAAGACAAAGCAGATGACAAATAAGTATTGTATAGAAAAAAGAT
The DNA here is from genome assembly GCA_963680895.1 of Fragum sueziense. Taxonomy (NCBI): domain Eukaryota; kingdom Metazoa; phylum Mollusca; class Bivalvia; order Cardiida; family Cardiidae; genus Fragum; species Fragum sueziense. Next base: position 44,906,868 of record OY804603.1, read on the forward strand.
TTGCTTGTACAGGTGGAATACATTGTCACTTGTGGGAATGAGTGTTTGTTTAATAAAGCTTGTCTTTCTTTATGCAAAATGTGAAATTTTAACTAAAGTTTTCATGAGCAAATCATTCAGTAATTTCATGATGGTCTAATTTACTTATTAGTGATCAAATTTCTCAGCAATCTCTTTCTCTTTAAAGTGACATTTCACAATTATTTGTACATAGATTTTACTTTTATTCTATCTGAAAAAGCATGTTTTCTTATGAAAATTCTGAAAACTTCAAGCCAAAATATTTAACCGTTTACTATAAAGATATATTTTTGTGCTAAAATCAAACAAATTGTTGTGGACAACAGTTCGGATTCATATAGAATTTGTCATTTCTGTCTCAACTCTAAAGGCATATTTTTCGCTTATAAATAACAACTTCAAAACACTGATAGCATTTCTATGCATTAGAATAAACAATCTTTGCATCAAGACATACTTTGAAAAAATGAAATAAATATGAAATGTCACTTTAAAAGTATCTTTGTGAAAGCCTAAATTGGAAATGAGCCGAAACATTTACCTTCTAATAAGAAAACAAGCAACAGATTCATTATTTTCATCTATAGCTCTATGTAGCAATGTTTGTTGACAATCACTTGGTCCTGCTGACCACAGATCTATATCACAATGGTGCTTCACCTGGAATTAAGGGATGTGTTTATTAATCCATTACCAAAGAGTGACTGTTTTTTACTCCCTGCAACATAATAGCTTTGGAAAACATTGTGTAAAATGTAGAAATTGCTCGTGACAAGCAATTTCTTAATTTCCCACAATGTTTTCTACCCAAAAAAGTATAAAAAAAATCTCTACTTGACATTGTTGTCTGCGTCATCTTTGAATTTGGAACAGCCTAAAATTTTGTCGTCTAGTAATGGGTTAACCCATTACCAAACAACCAAAATTTTAAGGTTTTCCAAATTCAAAGATGTTCAAGATTTCAAATACTTCATATTTTATATATTTTGGTCATTTAGGGGAAAAAAAGATTGTGTAAAATGAAGAAATTATTTGTCAAAAACATTTTTTTCACTTTCCACAATGTTTTCCAAAGCCATTTTCTTGTAGGGAGTCAAAAGAGTCATTGTGTGTGTTAATGCATTAAATGCAGGCGAAAAATGACTGTGATTTTTCTTAAAAAGCAAGAGCTTGACATTTGACTGAACTTTCTTTGTTATTCAGCATTGTCAATGTAATCATTTCATATTCATAATTATATGCGCTAAAATTTGTGCAGTTCAGACAAAAAATGTGAAATTCTGTTATTCCCAATTGAGGCATTCAATATATTTTTATGACTTTGGGAAACACACACAATGAAGAGCTCCACATAAGAGGGAGTAATGGATTTCTAAACTGCAAAATACCTTTTAATGTTTGACAAAGCCTATGGTGTGGGTACTCATTGATTCAAATGGCTACCCACATCATAGAGGTTTGGTTTGTAATAAAAAATTGCCAATGCTGTCACCTCCTTTTACATGTTGCTCTGCTTAATAAAGAGGAAATTTTCTATCATTTATTTTGATACAGGTTAGAGACTAGCTTTACGAATACAAGATTCTCAAATACTTCGGGAAGAAACACTCTTTATTCAATTCCTGACCAATACTGACCAGTGTATGTGCTATATCCTCTTGTCCAGAATCTAGGGCCTGCCATAGAGGACAATTTCCCTGTCCATCCATCACATTCATGTCCACACCTCTCTGACACAAAACCTCAACAACAACTGGTAAATGTCTCTGTATAGCGTGCTGTAGGGGAGTGTGGCCTTCTGGCGTCCTAGAAAGGCAATAGAAAAAATAGAGTAATAAGTTTCGTCAAATACTTTTGCACTTGTTGTCTTATTGTCAAAAGAAAAAAAATCTAGAGTTTTTAAAGAAAGCGAAACAAAGCACAAGGTCCCAGTGACATATTTTCCAGGAAGTCTCATCTTGGAAGAACAAGAAAACAGGGCGGATAGGCCTAAAAGCATCTTCACTAAATGCTGCTTTCAAATATTTGAAGGGGGTTGGAGACATACCATTTCTTTACATATTAAAGCTGGTCAGATTTGAAAGCATTTTTTTGAAAATAAAGCATTTCAAGCTGTAAATATTGAAAAAATGAAATGTTATCTATTGAAAGCAAAAATATGATGAAATTTTGTTTCAAAAGTATTAACTCACGGTATTGTCAGATCAGCTTGATGTTCTATAAGAAATAAGGCCCCGGAGAGATCCTGGTTTTCTATAGCTTGATGTAGTAATGTCAACCCTTCATTATTCTTCTCATTTATATTAGCTCCGGCACCGAGAAGTTTGGCCGCATCCTCATATAAATTCTTCCATAAGGCTAGACCTAACACCGTTTGTCCCTCTGAATCCTTCATGTTGAAGTTTGGAATGATTTTTGTGTTGTCTGAGCTTTGAGCTGCTTCTACTGTAGGAAAAAGATACTTATTGAAAACTTTCCTGAATGGTTTGGTCTAAAGTCAAACATATTGCAGATCAAATTTGATTTTTGCAAAAGCTTGTGTGTTTCCAAAGCTTTCTACATTAGGAACATCAAAACAAGGCTTTGAAGGAAAAGTTTTGGACAAAGACAAAAATGTGTCTACTTGACAACATTTATGAAAAGTGCATGTCATTTCAGGGTTACTTTTATCTTTTCATATGAAACTAAATATGTTTAGACTAAATATATAGCACTGTACACAAAACTCAAACATAATTCAATGAAGAATGAAAGTGTCTATTTTTGGTTTTTATTCTAATTTTACATCCTCTCTTTGTTTTCAAAAGAATTCCATGTGAATAATTGAACATAACAATTAAATGGTAAGCTTAACCCATTACAATACTTTAACACTTTATAACGACCCTAAGGAGGAAAACTATGAAAAACATTGTGGAAAATGAAAATCAAGCATACTTACATTTAAACTGTAAGAACACATTAACAATTTCACTATGGTCCTTCAGAAGGGCTAAATGTAGTGGAGTTTGTTCTGACACAGGAATTATCTCCCCTTCTGCGAGTAACTCAGAGGAGAGACCCCCTACAGGGGTCATAATTTTGGCTGTCTGGGCGTTAGGATTGGATCCCCTGTCCAGTAATACTTTAACTAACTTCATGAGGCCGTTCTCACAGGCTATATGCAAGGCAGTCTCCCTCTGAAATGGAAATCAAATGTGAATCAATTTATTTCACAAAAGCTAAAATACTCAAAAACACATAAAATTTACAATTTACTGAATATACAAAGTTCCATTTTAGACAAAAACGAGTTTAAAGTTGTGGTAAAAGTTTACTACTCCCTAACATAATAGCAAAACAATGACAGCTTTATGTTTTACAAAATTTAACAAATCTAAAGCGCACAAACGAAACAGCTTACAAAGTATGAAATTATCAGATGGCCAACTAAGGCAATCTTATATTTCTCAACTTAACCCTTTATCAAACAGCACCTCTTTTTGACTGCACTACTGGATATGACATTGTGTTTAGAACGCCTTGTAGTAAAAGCAGAAATGCTCATAAACAACATTTTATCCTCTTCTTTCAATGATTCCTTCAAGATATCATTGAGGTTTTCTACCTTAGTTATCCTTTATTTTGTCATCTGAAATACATTTCAGTTTTGACCGTCCTAAAAGGTTGGGAAAGGGTTTTGATAACCTCAAAGAGCAATTTCCATAATAGAGATCTATAGGGCAAGATGAACAATGGCTGAAAACTTTCACTCCTTCTTATCAATTTTTCCCTACCTTATTGTTGGACATGCCAGGTTTGGCACCGTGGGTTGCTAAAAATATGGCAGCTTTTTCATTCCTAGATTTGGTTGCGAGATGTAACACTGTATCTCCTGTAATAATGTAAATATCAAATAGTGAAACACGAGCAGAAAGCTTCATGCAAATAAATTAAGTTATTCAACCCTGTCCAAACAAACAATTTCTACATTTGAGGGAACTCAAAGCCATTTGTTCACTCCTGAGTATCTACAGCTTTAAAAACATGTAAGTTATTAATATCCATCTATCAATTTAATATCAATTGACAGTGCAGTCTTACTCATACTTGACGAGTATTATGCTTTAAGAAAACAAGAGGGCCATTGGCCCTGAAGCGCTCACCTGAAATAATAACTTTTTGTATACCAATTTTCAGGTTGATTAGACAAAAAATGTGACCTCTAGGGTGGACACAAGGTTTCTTCTAAGATTTGACCCCGTGACCTAGAATTGATCAAGACAATCATTCTGATCAATTTTCAGGTAAATTGGGCAAAAAATGTGGCCACTAGAGTGCACACAAGGTTTTACAAAGATTTGACCTCATGACCTAGTTTATGACCCCAGATAACCCAATTTCGATCTTGTCCGAGAATTGATAGAGACAATCATTCTGATCAATTTTCAGGTTGATTGGGCAAAAAATGTGGCCTCTAGAGTGCACACAAGGTTTTTCTAAGATTTGACCCTGTGACCTAGTTTTTGACCCCAGATGACCCAATTTTAAACTTGTCCAAGATTTTATCAAGACAATCATTCTGATCAATTTTCAGGTTGATTGGGCAAAAATTGTGGCCTCTAGAGTGCACACAAGGTTTTTCTAAGATTTGACCCCGTGACCTAGTTTTTGACCCAAGATGACCCAATTTCAAACTTGTCCGAGATACGATCAAGACAATTATTCTGATCAATATTCAGGTTGATTGGGCAAAAAATGTGGCCTCTAGAGTGCACACAAGGTTTTTCTAAGATTTGACCCCGTGACCTAGTTTTTGACCCCATATGGCCCAATTTCAAACTTGTCCGAGATTTCATCAATACAATCATTCTGATCAATTTTCAGGTTGATTGGGCAAAAAATGTGGCCTCTAGAGTGCACACAAGGTTTTTCTAAGATTTGACCCCGTGACCTAGTTTTTGACCCCAGATGACCCAATTTCAAACTTATCCGAGATTTTATCAATACAATCATTCTGAGCAAATTTCAGGTTGATTGGGCAAAAAATGTGGCCTCTAGAGTGCACACAAGGTTTTTCTAAGATTTGACCCCGTGACCTAGTTTTTGACCCCAGATGACCCAATTTTACACTTGTCCGAGATTTTATCAATACAATCATTCTGAGCAAATTTCAGGTTGATTGGGCTAAAAATTTGGCCTCTAGAGTGCACACAAGGTTATTCTAAAATTTGACCCCATGACCTAGTTTTTGACCCCAGATGACCCAATTTTGAACTTGTCCGAGATTTTATCAATACAATCATTCTGAGCAAATTTCAGGTTGATTGGGCAAAAAATGTGGCCTCTAGAGTGCACACAAGCCAAAGGTTGAAGCACGACGGACGACGCACGCCGGACGACGGACACAGCGGTATCACAATACCTCACCATGAGCACTATCGTGCTCAGGTGAGCTAAAAATGCTATCCAAACATTTTAATGAGTTTTTTCAACATACTTTTTAATACAGTCTCATAAATCAGTAATTCTAGTTCATCAGTGATTAATAAAGATAACTGATATTTATTTGGCTGTGTAATAACTAAATATTCTAAAACTTGAGCAGTTAGAATACTTAGCATTTTTTACAACATGTTTTATAAATGTAGATGATTAATACCTAAATAACAAGATAATGATCTGAAACATCCATGAAGTTTCAATACCTGTTTCCGGTTCTACAGCATTAGGTGAGCTCCCATATGTGATAAGTTTAGCAGCAAAACTGTCTGCACCATATACTTGTTCTACATCACCCTCAATTGATTCACCCTGAAGATAAAAATTATCAACTACAGAATATCATAGCATGGCTCCTCAATAACAAGATCTATTTATACAGAATAGATCGATTTATTACAAGCTAAAATAATTATCGTTTTCCTTTACTTGATGATTCGCCCATTTAAAGTTTCGCGAGTCAATTTGGTTTCCAGCCTAACCGGAAACGGTGTTCCGTAATTTTCACTTACAGCCTAAATATAGCAGACAACCCGCGAAAAATTTTTCATCTGCACAATTTTTCTAAATTTCTTTATTTAAAATACTGCATAACTTCTCAATACGAAGAGATATAAATAGCCAGTTTGTTCGTTTTTACGTTGCAACTGAGTAAATTCGATGTCGCACGTTCGGTAGAGTACAGAACTGGGAATTTGACGATCTTGACGAAGAGGAAATGGATGATGAAGGAATGTCCGATCAGCGACCGGAGATGTTGCTTTCTGTTGCAAACAACAAACAATTTCAGCGTTTAAATACACAATTGAAAGGAATAACAATGTGTATAAATCGGCCGGGTCTGGTAAACTCGGTCGATACGTTTAATCGGATTCGGCCCATGGAAAGTTCGACCTCGGGAAAAGAACAAAAAAAAAAAAAAAAAAAAATCTCTGCTTTTGATTTTCCATATGAAAGGCAAAGATGCAATCCAGAAGTATTATTTAACAATACGCTTCAACTTGACTGATTTCTGGCTGATAGTTCATGCTACACAATTATAGTAGACAATTATGTGATTAATTTCATTTATCAATCAGGCATATTCTGTAACTGCTTTGGCTGTTAGTACAAAAGTTGAATACTAGAATTCAAGGAATACTGGGCCGTACAGAAATAAAATTTAAAGCCTGGCAATGCAGATTACAATTTTCAAGGGAGTTGAGAAAGGATGGAATGTATTGTTGTTAGGACCTACATGATTTATAATTAATTTATTGTGCCTTAGATGATGTCTATTATTGGCATTCCTTGTTTTAAGCAGTTCAGAATGAAAATACTCGTTCATTTGTCTGTGTGGAAATTCAGTGGTGGATCATGAGGGGGTTTCAAACAAACACACCTTTGGCTGATTATTTCATTTCCATGCAAAATTCATAGTCAAGTTGTGTAATTCTGGGAAAACAGACCCTGCTATTTGTGTGTTCGGGCCCCCCTCCAAAAGATCCTGGATCCACTACAAAAATTTGAAGCATGCATCAGAGATGTAGCACAATTTCTTTCCATGAAGCGATCATAATATTTGTAAAATCAATGAATTTTTGAACAGTTTTTAGCTTAATTGCATAATTTGAATGTCTAAATCAATATAACCAGTTTTTAGTCAAACAAGGTGTCAGTCAGGGATACATGCCATCACTGAGTATATTACATATTAATGATACTCAGTTTCTGGAGCATTCACCCTTGAACAATATACCTACAGTTTATTATAACAACATAGTGTTTTCCTAAAAAGAATTTTGGTACATATGTTATAGGTCTGGCAAAAGTTTGATCTTGTACAATTCTCGAAAAGTTTAGAAAACTCATGGAAAAAATTGAAAACAATATGTGTATGACCGGAATCCCTTTCCAACACGATTGATGTTGATCTATTTTGGGTCATTTGTAGTTTACTAATTGGTCACTAATAAACAAATTGATATGTGAACATTTTTTCAGAATCATCTATTTAGATATTTTGAAAGCAGCTTTGGAATACCATTTTGTGGGAACCCTAAAGATAGAACAATATTAGAAAGACTATTGATACACGTAGAATCGTAGTTGCACTGAACATCAGTGAAATATGTTTACGGTTATTAGCTTTGTTTTTATATCCGGGATTTACAGGAAAGAATATAGAGCATGACCAGATCAGATGGATGGTTACACCGTTGTAAGAGTACAGTGCTGTTCGTGAACAACATGGGAAAGGTGTAAATTGGTTTTTGAAGGCAGAGTTTAAATTCCGTACTGTTTTGGTTATTTCAGGTGCATGAGACCTTTATTACCAAAAAATTCTGATACTATACCGGGCGGTACTTTGGCAATAAAGTAGTTTTCCGTTAGATCAAGGAAACTTTAGCAACAGGGAATGGTGACGTTGACATATTATGTGCTTTATATTTACGGTTTTCTTTACGTCATTTTAATAGCTGCATTTATTATTCCAATTGACAAGAGAATGGAGTGTAGCTATTTGTAGCCATTCTTTTTATTCTTTAGTTCCTAATCAGTACTTCTATCTGTTCCAGCTTCTATGTTGCAAGTTGACAAGTACAGTTAATATAAAATACAAATTATTTAACCATCTACAGGATCAATAGTGTCGGTGTTGTCAAGGTTTGCCCTGCTGCCTTCAAAGAGTTAACAGGCGTTTAATTCCCTGCTAGGTTGACACACTTACTTTCAATTGTGAGTGCATATAATAAATTGTATTTTTACCACCAATAACTAGGTGGTATGTGTCTTATGCTGTTAGTTGGATACAGTTTACCTTTTTAGGACTGGTTGCTGTTTGCTGATTTCCAACTAATTAGGACTCTATTTGCATTTAGGTATTATACCATGGAAGGTATCTGGTGCAATTGCAGCTTGGGCATAATTTATGCTTGATGAGTTTCACCTACCGTTAATATGATCAGCTTGTGAGTTTTTTGATAATGTGTCAATAGTTGTAAGGGGAGTTCTTTGACAAGTTAAAAAGCTATGTGCTTAGTGACCCACTAATAATGTAATAAAATTAATGAATTTCAGATCCGGTAAAGTATTTTATTTTAGTTATGGATGGGGGTAATGTGTTAATACACTGTCCTACTCGGTGGTTGTCTGGAGAATGACATGGAATCTAGAATGGAGTATTGATACATTGTATATGGAAATAGCAATTGTTAACTAGTTGGCTGGATAAAATATCAAATAATGAGTAGCATGTTGAGGCTGCTGGAATGACCCTCCATGATTAACTTGGTGTGTGAGTCTCTATGGTTGAGGCTGGTGAATTGTGTGAAAGCCACGTTGTGTGGTACAGCATGCGCATTTGAACTCTGCTTTTGCAGGTTCGAGCCCTACCTGAGGCGTATTATAAATTTGGGCTATATTTGTTACAGATTGCTTTAAATTGAAGTTGCTGGAATTTTGTGTGGGGCGAACAGAGTTCGTGTGGCGGAAAATTCCAGAGATAAATTTGATGTGGCGGAGGATTCCAGAGGAATATAGTATTTGTGTCTGTTCAATATCAAAAGTGTATGGTAAAGTTTAGCATCAGTTGCAAAAATAGGAACTGGCCAGTTGACCGATCCACTTTGCGCACCTATACATGTATATGATATTTGCTTTGACTGATCCAATTTGCATACATATACATGTATATGGTATTTGGTTGGTTCAGTGATTGGTTGTCTAACGCTGTACCAGGTTGGTTGTTTTGGTTCAGTGATTGGTTGTCTAACGCTGTACCAAGGTGGTTGTTCAGTGATTGGTTGTCTAACGCTGAACACCAGGTTGTACACAGGGATTGGGCCCTGTTGGTTTGGTTTGAGCTACCCGGCCAGTGATTGGTGGTCTAACGCTTGGCCATCTCCATGAGAGGTGTCTTCCATGGAGCGGTAGACTTGGACTTTAAATATTACTGTGGAGTCGTGGCCTAGTTCCTTACTAGTATACTATTCTCCTGGAATCTTTCTGTTACCGCATCCTCTGGGATTTTCTGCTAATACACGGTCCATTACTGCCACACATTTAAAACTATTAATCATTGTTTGATTGATGTGTCTAACAATAGTTTAGCTATACTTTGTTAGTTCTCTTTAATATTAAACATTGTTTGAATGATATACATGTGTTTCTAATATTATTTTAGCCATAATGTAATAACAAGATCTATTTATACAGAATAGATCGATTTATTACAAGCTAAAATAATTATCGTTTTCCTTTACTTGATGATTCGCCCATTTAAAGTTTCGCGAGTCAATTTGGTTTCCAGCCTAACCGGAAACGGTGTTCCGTAATTTTCACTTACAGCCTAAATATAGCAGACAACCCGCGAAAAATTTTTCATCTGCACAATTTTTCTAAATTTCCCGCCCTCCCACCCTTATTTTGACCAATCTGTTCCAGTTTTTTAAGCTTCTTTTCCTTTATTGCAGTTATACAGAGGGACCTAGGAGTTATCAAACAAACCGGAGTCACAATCGATCCAGCCGAACCTGCTTTTAACTATTAAAATAGACTGACTTGAACTACACAAATTGTTTCTTGCGGATCGTTCAATTACTATATCTACAGCTTGAGATGGCTGTCTTCGCGTGACATGGATAAAAGAATATAGATAGTCTTCATTGCAGTGCGCTGAAGTCTTGGTTTATGCTGGTATATGTGCCTGTAAGGGCATGTGTATTGTCATGCTACCGGACAGTCATGCACAGAGCTGTTCAATTCGCTTTCCTTATCACTTATACAATTCTATATACTGTTAAGGTTTCCAGTGCTGTAACACCTAATATAGGTCTTATATTGGTACAGTAATGATGTGGTTTCATTTGTTTAGAAGTACAAAGAAGGCTTAGATCCAGTATTTGTGGTTTGCTACGCCAATAAAGTCTGATATTATTTTCAAATTTAAGTGTCACATAATGTGATTGATGTGCATCTTGAATGGAGGGCTAGTAGGTGACTGGTCTATGATTGTTGTTTATACAAGCTAAGAATTAAGTTGTTTCTGGAAAAGTATGGGATGCTATAAATCTTCTTGACCATGTAAGCGGAAAATTCCAGAGATAAATTTGATGTGGCGGAGGATTCCAGAGGAATATAGTATTTGTGTCTGTTCAATATCAAAAGTGTATGGTAAAGTTTAGCATCAGTTGCAAAAATAGGAACTGGCCAGTTGACCGATCCACTTTGCGCACCTATACATGTATATGATATTTGCTCTGACTGATCCAATTTGCATACATATACATGTATATGGTATTTGGTTGGTTCAGTGATTGGTTGTCTAACGCTGTACCAGGTTGGTTGTTTTGGTTCAGTGATTGGTTGTCTAACGCTGTACCAAGGTGGTTGTTCAGTGATTGGTTGTCTAACGCTGAACACCAGGTTGTACACAGGGATTGGGCCCTGTTGGTTTGGTTTGAGCTACCCGGCCAGTGATTGGTGGTCTAACGCTTGGCCATCTCCATGAGAGGTGTCTTCCATGGAGCGGTAGACTTGGACTTTAAATATTACTGTGGAGTCGTGGCCTAGTTCCTTACTAGTATACTATTCTCCTGGAATCTTTCTGTTACCGCATCCTCTGGGATTTTCTGCTAATACACGGTCCATTACTGCCACACATTTAAAACTATTAATCATTGTTTGATTGATGTGTCTAACAATAGTTTAGCTATACTTTGTTAGTTCTCTTTAATATTAAACATTGTTTGAATGATATACATGTGTTTCTAATATTATTTTAGCCATAATGTAATAATAATCTTGAACAAATTATGTTTGTAAAACACCAATGGCCCCATAACAGAATTTGTTTTCTTAGAAATTTGATATTGATGTTCGACATTCACCTATGACTTGGTATCACAGGGAATAAGTGAATAATTCATTAAAGGTTTTGTGAAAAGAAAAATATAATAGATATGAAAGCCTGAATTACTAGTCAAAAGTTATGGTCAATGTTTAAGGTTTCATCAGACAGAGAAAAAGAATAGATAAACAGGGCATAAATTGTATGCTCAAAATCTCTCAAAAAATTCAAAGTTGATAAGGAGTAAAATTCTGCTTTTAAACACATCTTTCAATTCTAGAGCCAACAACAAAAGAAAAGTATAAAAGCGATGAAAATTTAATAATACGATAACTTAATTACCTCTTCTAGCGCGAGCCATAGTACAGTATGTCCATCTGCATTTTTAATCTCAACATTTGGTCGTCCATACTCCAGTAACACACTAAATACATGTTTGTTCTTACAGAATATTGCTGTGTGTAGAGGGGTGCTGTAAAACAAGGAAATGCATACATAAGATTGGACAATTTCTTCATTTTCCACAATGTTTTCTTACCCAAAAAGAAAAGTTTTTAAAAATTTCATCAACTTGAAATTGTCATCTGCAACACCTTTCCAAATGGAACAGTCCAAAATTTTTCCGTCTTGTTTTAGGAGAAATATCCTATTCCCGAATAGCTTCAAACTAAATTAGCTTTTTGCCAAGCTGTGGATCAACTTTTCTGAGATTAACTCAACACAAATGAAGGTTAACAGTTTACCATCCTGATGTATCCTGGGTATTTACGATGGCACTATTATCAATCAGCAGCTTGGCGATGTTGGCCATGCCGTTCATCACCTCCGCGCTCGTAGCCTCGGGGTTAAAACTCGATGTCATGTGTAACGGGGTTTCTTTATCAAGGTGGGTTGTCATGTTAACGTCTGCACCATGACGGATTAGGAAACTGGATGAAAACTCATCACCTAAGGGAACATAGAGCAATGTTAAGCCAGATCCACTTAACCCTTTGCCAAACAGCAAAATTTTAGGGTGATCCACTTCAAAAAACTGCCACAAATGACAAAATGGAAGTTATTTAAGATGGAATTTGTGTAAAAATATGGCATAGAAAATATTGAGACAAAAGGAGAAACTGCTGGTTACCAGCATTTTCTTCTTTTGTTTCAATGTTTTCCCAAGCCTTTTTTATTAAGGGCGTCAAAACTAGGTCTTGTTTGGGAAAAGGTTAAATTTTCATGTTAAGTTTTTAGAATGACAGATAGACAGACAGATGGACAATGGTCAAACAATATGCCCCAACTCTTTTGATACAAGGGCATAAAACTGAACAATGTTCATTGACCACAAAATGGTGACAAAATCTGAGTTGAACTAATAGATGCTTCCTAAAAATCGTTACCTATACAAGTAATGTACACACTAATTTCAATTTCAGATAGAAAGGTGTTTGATTGTATCAAATGCCCAACTCCACTGTCAATGTCATATAAAGAAAATTTCCCTGTTTAGTGTAAAAAGCTAAAAATCACATATCATGATGTACAATTTAAAAAGATATGTTGTTGAAACTAAATTAGCTTGTGTGTACATGTATAAATTTTACTTGTTTTTTTCCCATTTGAACATTCAATAATTTCAATTTAGCCCTTAATTACACAAGTTGTATGCGATTTCTTGAGTACTTGAGTATACATGTACTCACCTCTTTTAATAGCCTTATGCAGCAGACTTTTCCCTGTGTTGTCCTTACTGCTGGTGTTTACATGATGTGTTATGAGGGTCTGTGCCACACTTTCTTGACGAGACTTCAACGCAAGATCCAGGGGAAGATCTCCTAAATTATCTACCTCGTTCAACTTCACATTTAACTGGAATGGAAAATGGAATATTGCCAAACATACACAATAATCTATGATACAACAAAATACCCCAAAAATTATGTGCTTTATAAAACGTATAGAATTATGCTTCAAATACGAAAGGTTGCTATCAATATTCATTTAATCTCATTCTCTGATGAACAGACACACACTAGCAAATATATGTTTCCCATTCAATTATAGAATGCTTCAAGTTAACAAATAGCTGTGATAATTGAGAGCTTTGGCAGACATAACACTGAGACAAACAGATTCTGTAAGACAGACTCTAATCAATCCCCTTGATAGTAAATGTAAGTGTTCTTTTAGTGAGTTATCTATCCCATTACTACAGTGGACAGCAAAATTTAAAATATGTCTAAATTGAAAGATATTGCAGGCAACAATTTGCAGTAAATGAAATTTCACATTGGATGCTCTTTAGGTGTAGAAAACAATGCAAGAAATGAGAACTCCAAGAAACAAAGAAATAAGCAATTTCTTCATTTTCCAAAATGATTTCCAAAGCATTTACCTTGTGGGGCATCAACAAGCATATAAAGTGGGAATGTGTGCTAACTGAAAAACAACTCACCTGAGAATCAAATTCAATAAGATACAAAAACACAACATCTTCTCGCTTTGCCCTAATAGCTGTGTGTAGTGGGTAGTCTGTTTTAGCTTTAAACATTTTATACAGTAATGGCGCTGGCATAGAGGCAAAGTCTTCACTCGTAAAATCATTCTGAAATAGACAGACAGGAAGGAGGCATGTTATTTGTTGCATTTCAAGATACATAAACTATCCACAAAAACCTCAAAAATAATTCAAATGATGGAACCACAGGTTAGGAATAGAAACAATTATCTTTTTTAGAAACTTTTTGGTCATTTTGAGAAGAAAATATTGTGGGAAATGAAGTAATTGCTTGTCACAAGCAATTTCTTCATTTTCCACAATGTTTTCCAAAGCCATAATCTTATAGGGGGTCAAAAAGAGTCTTTGTGTGGTAATGGGTTAACTCTGATCAATGCCCCTTCAATATTTCTGCATTCATTTCTTCACATATCTTAGTCTGTACTTACCCAATGGTTAGATATCAATTCAGAACAATGACCCTTCAATATTTCAGCGTTCATTTCTTCAGCTGTTTGGTAAAACTCTATGCAATTCTTCATGTTCACATACGACATTAACCCATTCTCACATCTGAAAGAGACAGGGATGATATTTTCAAAAGACAACTACAACAGTGACATCCATGAGAACAACAACAATAAAATCTATCTACATATGGCTGATGTCACAGATAGGCTGTAACATATATACAGCCGAAACACCCCTTTTCGGTATCACTGGCAGGAGGCTCAAAAATACATCTAAAGTAAATGATAGATCTATTGCAAATTAGTTAGATTTATAAAGTTAGAGGCTTTATTTTACAACTCACCAATTAAAGTTCAGCAACTGGCACACCTACACATATGTTCCATGCAACTTCCACACAAGCATATGATTATTATATTCTACATATTAGAATGCAAATGTCCAAAATTCAATACTCTTCGAAATACAGTCGAAACTGTCGTATGCAGCCAGCCAAGGGACACACCAAAATTGGCTGCATATGACAGTTGGCTGCTTAACACAGAAAAAATATTCTGAAGGCTGGATGTAAATGTCTACTTGTATGACTGGCCCTATTAATATGAAGAAAAAGCAAGTGTTGTAAAGGAAAAAAGGTACACTTTTATTTGACATTTAATTGTTTTTCACACCTTTCATGGTTTTTGCACATGATTAGGCAAATTGCCAGATTAGTTATCAATATGTCACACATTGCCTGCCACCAATTAGTTGTGCATGGCTGCTTAAGGGGATGTAGGTAAAGAGCAATTGGGACAATTAAAGGTGGCCACTGACCACATTAGACAGTATATTGCCATTCACAGTTACTTTAAAGAGTAAAATTGCATGGGAGGACCTAGACTGGTTGCAAACGACAGTTTGGCTGCTATACACAGGTGGCCGCTAACACAGTTTTGACTGTACATGTACACTTATTATTATGAGAAAGAAAACTTATGTCCCAATATCTAATAAAGCAATGAGCTTATCAAAATGAAATGATTTAACCCATTAACAGATGGCAAAATTTTGGCCTGTTCCAATTTGAAAGGTATTGAAGATGACAATTTCAAGTTCATGAAATTTTAAAAGTATTTCCACTTTGGGTTATGAAACATTGCGGAAATTAAGAAATTGCATGTCACAAGAATTTTCTTATTTTCCACAATAATTTCCAAAGCCTTTTTTTGTGAGAGAGTCAAAAGGTGTCACCAAATGTGGGCAGTAATGGGTTAACCCTTTCCAAAACAAGACCTGCTTTTGACAACCCTGATAGAATAGGCTAGGGAAACATTGAGACAAAAGAAGAAACTGCTGACAACTAGCAGTTTCTCCTTTTGTCTCAATATTTTCCTTGCTATATTACACATAAATTTCATCTTCCACAGCATTTGTTTTGTTGTCTGCAGCAAGTATTAAATTGGACCACCCTAAAATTTTGCCGTTTAGGAATGGGTTAAAGCAAATACATCTAGCCTGCTATGGTGACTGACTAGGGTCAGTATATACAGTTGTTTGTTTCACAAATTTACCTTCGTCTCAGGTGTTCCAGTTTAAACTTTGTGGCGGCTCTGAGTAGCTCTAGTAAAAATGTACTGTCAGATTCTATGTTGATATCGTCAGTGTAGACCCACTTCATCAGGGCATAGGCTACATTCTGCTGGATATCTGAAAATATGGTAAATAAGATTATAAAATAGACCAAAATATTATTTTTCATTAAATTTAAAACCTTTTTCTACAAAGAGATATTTTCCATTTTACTTTTTTCAACATAAGTATGAATTTCCTTTTAAGTAAGATATCATTTCCTTAAAATCAACTATACTGGTGTGTCATCATTAGTAACAAAATAATTTACCTTTAAGTCTAAAAGTGCTACTTTAGACAGAAAGAGAGGGTGCAAGGGCTTTTTTGAAACACATTATTTAAAACTGATCCAACTCTACATTGTCTTTATTCATTGGAATCGTGTCAAAGAGCTATGATTGGTTTATTGGGGTTTAACTCCGTTTTCAACTGCTATGGTCATATCTCGATGGCTGGAGCACCTAACCATGGATTCCTGTTGTTTCTAATACCAGTACCACCAAAATACCCTTACTGAGCCTCCAGCTGCTTCCCCACATAGGTTCACAATATCAAAACATTGATGGGTGACATTTTTGTCAGAAAGGGTTTTTGCTATGGCTGGATATAGAACCCGGGACCACTCGAATGACAGACAGATGCACTTCCAACTGCGCAAAAGGCTGCGGCTCAAAGAGCTATGACTAACTTAAATAGCATACCTTTAAAGTCTAGTTCTGACACTTTAGATAGATCATCTACACCCCAGTGGTCACTACGAGCAGCCAACACAAATCTGTGTCCATGAAGAGTCTGATCTCCTTCAAGATGTATCACAAGGTCACTGGAAAACAGATATCAGCAGTCTTATAATAAGGAAGTCCAACCGTAATGAGATTCACGCAATATCTGAAATTTGTTTAACTTGCAACATGTCTGGTTAGGTCAGATATGAAGAGAACACTTACAACTTTGCAAGAAAAATCTGATATTGCATTAATCGCCGGGTCTAGTGGTAGGACACAGGCTTTGTTGCCTCAACTGGATATGGGTTAACCCTTTCCCAAACAAGAAAATTTAAGGGTGATCCACTTCAAAAACTGCCACAAATGGCAAAATGGATGTTATTTAAGACAATATTTGTGTAAAATATGGCACAGAAAATATTGAGACAAAAGGAGAAACTGCTGGTTATCAGCAGTTTCTTCTTTTGTTTCAATGTTTTCCCAAACCTTTTCTATAAGGGACGTCAAAACCAGGTCTTGTTTGGGAAAGGGTTAAGAAACTCTTTAAGGAAAAATGGATATGCTAATAATCAGTATTTTCTCCTTTCATATTATTCCAGGTATTCTAAGCTGTAACATGGAGATTTTCTACAAAGCTAGAATGAATTTTCTTGTCTGCAGATCCTTCCAGTTTGGACCCACCTATAATATTGTCATTTAGCAATTACAAACAGCAAAAGTTCTAGACTGGTCCAAATTAAAAGATGTTGGAGACAACAATTTCAAGTTAATAATTTTTTTTGTCCTTTGGGGTAGAAAATATTGTGGGAAATGAATAAATTGCTTGTCACAAGCAATTTCTTCATTTTCCACAATGTTTTTCAAAGCCTTTATTTCATTGGGTCTCAAATGGTGTCATTATGTGGTAATGTACTGGAAAACTTTCTCACCTGTAGAGTTTCTTGTCAAACAGTTCTGCGACTGTATTGAGTAGTCGCGCCACAAAGTTGTTGTCATTACTCTTGTCTGACGTGGCGGACACCACCTGGTACTGTTTCTCGACCTCCGCTAAACGTTTCTGTAACTTTACATATTCTTCACGTAGCAGCCGCAGGTGATTCTGCAGCTTGGTCACTTCTGGTGGACAAAAATGAATCAATAATGATTATCCCTTTCCAAAACAAGACCTGGTTTTGACGTCCCTGTTAGAAAAGGCTTGGGAAAACATTGAAACAAAAGAAGAAACTGCTGATAACCAGCAGTTTCTCCTTTTGTTTCAATATTTTCCGTGCCATATTTTACACAAATCTTATCTTAAACAACATCTATTTTGTCATTTGTGACAGTTTTTGAAGAGGATCGCCCTAAAATTCTCGTTCTGGAAAGGGTTATGTAACAGATATGAGGGGGTGAGGACATTCTAATTTTTTTTATTTCAAATCCAAGCCCTGTGTTGTAGGTACTCATTTGAATCTTCTCAGTATTAGAGCAAATAAAGATATAATAATACAAAAAGCATTCTACATTATATTTGTAAATCATACAAAAGCAAAATGCTTTGATCCTAGTCAGCCTGTGTTGTCTGTGCACACAGACTAGGGCTAATACTCTTCACACTTCCTAGAAGTAGATGGTATCCCTTTTTGAGAAGGGTTATGATAGAATAACCCATTACTGCACAGTGACGCCTTTTGACTCCTTCACAAGAAAAGACTTGGGAAAACATTCTGGAAAATGAAGAAATTGCTTATGATAAGCAATTTCTTCTTTTTTCACAATGTTTTCTGACCCAAAATGGACAGGTTTTTTTATATCTTATTATCTGAAATTGTTGTCTGTAACGTCTTTGAATTTGGACATGTCTAAAATTTTGCCGTCTGGTAATGTTAAATTCTTTTCGTGTCACTACCAGAATATCACTTCTTCAAAAATCGGTATAAATGAAAAGAAAATGTCATATTCGGATAATTCCTTCCTTCAATAACTAGAAAGCTGTAATGTCAAAGTTGTTAAATCAGAATTAGGATTATGTGTCTATTACCTGGAAATAAATAACACTTTAAAATTAAATAAACATTAAAATTTGTATTGTGAAAATGTAACAAAGTAAAACATGACAATGAAATCTTATGATTTTTAATGCACAAATTTTCTACAACAAGAAAGACAAACAATGAACACTAACGAGTTTTACAAATCATGCTTAATAGAGCTAAACATTAATGAAATAAACTAGCAGAAACAACTAGAGATGATTTGCTTGAGAAATGTCAAAGCTGCATAACTGTAGTCTATGAAAGGCTCATAAAATCAAATGCTCAACCTTCTCATGCTGTATGTTTGAATGTTGCTTTATCCTTTACCAAACAGTGAAATTTTGGAAAGCAACAAATTCAAAAGTGATACAGAAGACGAAAATATGTGCTGCAAAAAATTGGAAAATCTTCAAAATATACTAGAATATAGAAATGCTGTTTTCAGCTTCTTCTTTTCTTTTTCTAAACTAACATTCTTTAGGGCTGTCAAACCCAGGTCTTGTTTGGGAAAGGGTTAATTTTTCTATCTATATAAAGGGTGGTCGTTGAGGTGTGTAGGTGTGCGTGGGGGGGGGGGGGGGGGGGGGCTCAGAATTGAGGCTTGTTTAGGAAAAGGTTAACAGCTTTAATTGAGATATATACTGTAGTGCATGTGATGATGTGATGGACATCAGAAAACTAAAACAATAAAAATTCCTTATGAGTGTGAACAGCTACACAGTGAAGCTTTAAATCATGTTTTTGCATGGAAAGCTCATAAATTAGTAATTTAGTACATTTACCATTTTTTTTTTTTTTTTTTTTAAAAAGATTTTGTTTTTAACCATTACAAAACAACACCTGGTTTGATCGCCTCAATTAATAGAAAAGGCTAAAAATACACACATGTAGGCAAAAGAAGAAAATGTGGAAAAACAGCATTTCTCCTTTTGACTACATTTTTTCTTCGCTATATTGTACTTGTAGAAATCCTTTTCATTTGTTATTAAAGACATCAAAACCAGGTCTTGTTTAACCCATTCCCAAACGACAAAATTTTTGGGTGAAACTGCCACAGATGACAAAATGGATGTTGATAAAGATATGATTTGTGTAAAATATAGCACAGAAAACATTGAGACAAAAGGAGAAACTGCTGGTTATCAGCAGTTTCTCCTTTTGTTTCAATGTTTTCTCAAGCCTTTTCTATTAATTTAGGAACATCGAAACCAGGTCTTGTTTGGGAAAGGGTTAAGAAAGAGTTTAAAAAAGAGCTAAGGTATATGCCGGGAGCAGCAAGATCTAAAGGTTTATGAGGAAGTGAATGAGTATATTCTGTATGTAACAAAAAATGAATCTTTTCAAAGATGAATATTTTAGAGCGAGACAAATTTAAAGCTTTTGCAGATGAGGATCATGACAAAATAAAGCAAAACATTGAGAGGAAAAAAGAATGTAGGTGATTTTGATTAAAGTAGGCCTATTTTATTTATTAAACACTAGTGTGTTCAAACACTACATTTCCTCAATCCTCAATTCACAGACTCCAAGTCACTAGAGTCTAGTGACTTTTGGTGCTATGTTTTCTGTAGCATCAATATGGCTCTCTGGTAAAATAGCACAAAATCCTCAAAGTAACAGGAATGTTTATGAAAGAGATAAAAGCACATTTAGGATTGGGCGTGGAATAAGACAATAGCGGAGTACAACACAAAACACTTGCCCGATGAGTTAGTTTGGCTACTCAATAAGTCGTCAAGTCCTCGAGTTACATGAGTGTCTATATAATTACAGAGGAAATGTACAGGAAATGAATATTGTACAGAAAGAACAAGTAACGATGCAAAGACATAAACGACTAATATTTGAAAATTCCATCTTCCTGTCTGTAAGGCTTAAGAAAATGCAGTGCATCAGACAACTCCTTATTCTTAGACTTCCCAAACGTAATTCTGGTGCCTGAAATTTCTAGCATGAGACCCTAAGATAGCCTTTAAAAAAATCATGGATTAATGAACACCCTCCAGCAGAAGTTTTTGTGGTTATTCTTGCATTAGAAGAACGATAAAACTAATGACATTATCACTGACTAATCATTATTATACTGGTGCTGTGATTATTAAAAGGTTTGCCAAAAAGAATATAAACAAAAAGAGAATTTTGATTAAAAATCGAAAATTTTAATAAAATGACACTGACCGTCCGCCATTTTGCATTTTCAAGAGGTCATGTGACTCAGACGGACTGGTTTGACTTGTAATACGTAGTTTTAGGCCGACTTCGATTGGGACGATCGCTCGAGTCATCCGTGATGTCATACAACAGGAAGTTGTGTACTGCGCATGTCACCAAGCGAACGCCTATTCGGTCTTTTCGTAATTCCGGTAATACAGAGTTGTCGTTCCTGCGGGACGGTATGATTACTTCCATTTGCCTGTATGACAAGCGGCAACTTTAATATTTTCATCAAATCAATGAGTAATTAAATGAAAATGATTATTATTGTAACTTTATAATGGAATCTAATAATACATCTGCATCTTCCATCATTTTCAAACCATTCAGAGATCTATAACAAAAGAAATCTCCCATAATCCGATGATAGGTTATCATTGAAAATATTTTTCCCCGTGGTGGGCCTCAAATCAGGCGAGTGTCGATATGTGACGTCATGACTTTGCGTTACTTACTCTAGTCATATGACGTCATAGAAATAAAAGGAGGGGCACCTTTGGGGGAAAATACATACATGTACGATGCGAGTAAGTTTTTCCAAACGAATATTTTGTAATTGTTTGTAATCTTGAACATTTCGCTCCACAAAGTTTTCCACTGTCGGAAAACGATTAATATCGAAAATAGTTGAAGTGAATGTTAAATCACAGAAAATATTGAGAAAAGAGGCGATATATCTGTCTATCATCAATAATCAATAATCAGTTCTGATACTGATTTTGCTATTTGTGGGCTTCAAAACAACGAATTGGTTAGGAAAGGGTTAACATGATAAAGCATCATTCTATTTCAAATTTAATTCAAATTTGAAGCAGGCTGTAGACTGTAAGAACTACGTAGATCTACTACGAAGAATAGTTTGGTGTAGATTGTAGAATACGAAATATTGAATGAACAGTAGATCTACATTGTGAGCAAAGTCAGCATCTTTTTCTTTTCACTCAAAATTTTGCGATTTCGTTCAAGTAGATCTAGATCTGTGTAGCTAATTCATTGTTTGTTCGTGAAACCTTTCCCAAACAAGCCTGGTTTTGATGTATACTAGGCCTACTTAAGAGAAAATTAATGTTTTGGGAAACTTTTTCTCCTTCTATCTCAATAGACTGGATCTACTTTGATATGTATTCGTTTAGTTTAACGTGACTATGTTGTGATGTTTTTTTTCTTTCTTCATTCCGCTGAGGTAACCTCTGTTGGAATCTCCCAACGATCTACGCGTTTCGACTAATATTGTCGCTCAGACCTACGCCTGGGCCAGATACGATGTTTGGTTCTAATTCTTACGACTTATTACACGAACCCAAACTCGTCTTGTATTTGCCTTTTTCGATATACTTTGTGCAGTTCAAAATTTCCAATTCTATCCGCAAAATTATGGCATTCCTAAATGCATTAGTGGTTCTTTCCCACTGATACAAGGAAAAATACAAATAGGAAAGGAAAGGCAACTTAATCTGCACTCCTGGTGTCACATAAGCCTGGAATTAAACAAATGAATTAAGGGGTTACGGGGTTTTACCCAAATACTAAGTGATGCGTATATAGAAGGTAGTAAATAATTCTATAGTTCCAGATCTGTATATATTCTAGAGCACCTTTTTTTCCTCTCTTAACCGAGTGATCGTAAATAGTGTCATTGTGCTAAATTGGAAGTTAGTTTAAGCTAGTGTTAATAAGTGTGTGTTAGTTATTCACTGGTGATTGGATTTAACCACGAAGTTTCAACCTTGTGATCAACGAGGGTTCGCCTATACAGGCGGTCAAGATTATACAGAACAGAACAGAACAGAACAGATAGCGCTTGTTTACATTGACACCGGAAAACGGTATACCGTCCGCATGAACGACAACTCTGTCACGACGGAATTACGAAAATCCGGAATAGCTCGTGATGCACAAGCCAACAAAATGGCCGCGCCCATACGGTTTTACCAACAATTAAATGAGACTCATCGTTCGTTGATAAATGGCTACATTTCAATTAGAAAATAACACTATTTCCATGAATATTAACTTTCAGTCGCATTGACAAGGACATGTGAATATATTGAAATTAATTAAAGGCGTTTTGTGGTTTTTCAACCGGACTTAAAATTCGTTTGCTTCTTTGGACGCCATCTTGGAATGAAAGGGACCACGGGTGAGAGCGTAGTCCGACCATGGCTTGGTGCAAAGGTCAAATGACGTCACTATAACCCGGGCTATCGGTGTTCGATTGGAACGATGGCTGAAATAGCTTGAGTGATCGTCCCAATCGAAGTCAGCCTTAGTCGTCTTATTTTCCAATAAATGTGTACCATTCTATCGGTGTCCAACCCGGAAGTAAATGTAGACGAAGTCTGACAGATGTAACGAAATCGGCATCTTTTGATATTTGTAGGTGTGAAAGAGCGTTTTATTGTCTCAATACGTCAGGATGAATGATAACGAACAACTCTAGTAGTCTCTGAATTGAATATATGGTCGTGTTATAGCCATTGCGTACAATAACCATCTCGTACCAGTCATTTCGTACCCGGCCCTTTCGTACCCATCTTTGCCAGTTAGTAGCCAAGGTTGAACACACCTACGTTTGTATTGCCCATATGCAGATATTGTCCCAATTTCATAGTACCATGCTACGCTGCATTGCGTTTTCCGTTTTCTTCCTGATTGTTTTGGAGTAGAGTAAAGAGGGGTATTTTCGACACCTTAAGACGAAATGAGCAAAAAAAAGTTGTGGCAAAATATTCCGGAGAATAAACATTTATCAAAACGGAAGTTGGCTTGATTTTTTTCATTTGCAAAAAACGCCGCCCGAATATGATATTGTCGTTGTCGTCTTTTTTCCCATTAAATCATGGGACCCATCGTAGTATAAATTCGACACCTTGCGGGTAAATTCGACACCCCAAGAATTTGTGTATGAAAATAATCAGAAAACGATGTAAATATCTCTTATAAACTACAAATTATGTGAATATATTGATTACGACGATGCACTTGATTTTTCTTCATTGAGATTTTCATTCCCACCCACGATTCGGAGACAGAGAGATCAATTTGCGAAATGTGATTTTTTTTAAATGTTCATCCGCGCAGTCATTCCTAAACCACAAATATTCCCTTAAAGCACCTACGTAATATTCCTTCTTCATTTAAAACACCGCGGTCGCCAAACAACGATGTTTTGTTTAGGAAGTTAATTGTCTCCTCGAATGAAATGTAAAAGTAATACCTTGTCGCTGAAATATTCCAATTAATGGTGCAATTAATCCATGACCAAATTAATCTTAACGTAACATGCGCAGCCCGAAATTTCAACAACTGTTCCCTTTTAAGTACTGTATGGGAATGAGACTATTTCTATTTTCGGAAACTGTTCAATAACAGGTGTTCCACGCGCGGCTGCGCGGCTTTGTTTGATGTTTTAAACTCTCCCTCAGACGGTTAGTTGTATGACGATTGTATGACGTCATTTTGTACCGACAAAGGAATGAGAAATCAGCACGTGAATATCCCTGTCAATCAAGCATATAAATCATCGAATGGGTGGAGACTGACAAACTGTTCCGACCAATCAATTAAACACAGTTTGCTCAGTAGATTTACAAGGCGGTGCCACGTGAATTAAAAGAACCGCATTCGGGTGTTTTGATAGTCGCTAAATAAGGAATTTGTGCACCTTCAAACAAAGGTCAAATTTTTAAGTGATATTTAATTTTCATGAGTTGGATTGTTAACTTTTGTGGTGGAATTAATAAGGATGTTTCTTACAAAGTAAGACTCGCTTTATTTAATATATTCATCTACTACAGTGGAGAACTTTGACTGACCTCAGAATATGAATCTTATGGAAAAGTTTACCGCATGAAACGTTTCATATGCAAATTGATATGGGATTTGTTAATAATACGTATATTTAGATCAAAATTGTTTGTTTGTTGATGAAAAAGGCATCAACGCCATTTCTACTGTTCAAAATAAGCGCAACAACCAAACTGTTGTCTGTTTCTGTCGATGTAGGAACATTCAAATTCAAACAATTAATCACGTTTTACGGCATGTCGAATTTATACGCTCTTGAAATATTTTGTCGTATAAATTCGACACCCTTTCTCAAGTTGAAAATAAAACGGAGAGATGCTTTTTATCAAATAATTTATGAAAATATATACATTTCCGGCATAGTATTGAAACATTTATCGTATAAAAATGATTTTCATAATTTTTCATATGTCTTTGTTTAGATCCACTTTCTTACGATAATCTGTAACGGTCATTTTTGCTCATCAGAAAATTCGACGACCTTTTTCTTCCATGATTTTTTCGGGTAAAGGGTGGGTGTTTGGAGGACATGAAATATTTTTATACGTCAGTTATTGCCCCGACATAAGGTTTTCAATATTAGAATGCTATTATCACGATTTTTGTGTCATGTATCGTAAAAATTATAAAAGGGTGTCGAATTTTGACGACTGTCGAATTTACCCGACATTACTCTAGCAACCAATCTGACATGATGTTTTAAGCGCTTTTGATGTAAATTATTTTGTCCATTTTTAATGATGTTATTACCGCATGTTCTCATCTGATCCAATGAAAATGCTTTCACAGGACATACATTAAATACGACCAAAAAGGTGAAAACAGAAACAAAGTTAGGTCATTATTTCAGAATGGCAATAGTTATACAGGCAATGGGCTAAATAATGGTATGCGAGCAAATTTTTGTATGTATATTTGACGCATTTACTTGTTACTTGAATCTCGGTACAAATTATTACACTATCATAAAAGTAGTAAAAGTATGGTATGAAAGGAAGAAAATCATGGAACAAAACAGCCAAAATTATGGTACAGTACAAAATGACCAAATTATGGTACAAAACATCTTCGCGAGCCAAGGGTGTAATCAATGACCTAGAGTGTGTTGATTGATATCTAGTTATGAAATATCTTTAATTTGGTTATAAATGTATAATACCGTAAATAAAATATCTTTAACTCTGTATACATAGCCAAGTCATTAAACTAGATGATGATATATGGGTTTAAGCCATAAAATAATTTTAATGTTCCTTAAACAATAATTGCATATTCAAAATTGATGGTGAAAATCGAACTCGGACTCAGGATCATAATACGCGTTCCGTAATACCCTTAAGTAGAACAATCAAGCTTACCCACTACCCAGCATACAAACACAGTCTCATCCAAAAGAGAGTTCTCCCCAGCCCAATAAGCTGTATTGGCCCTACTTCAGCTTCATGTAAACCAGTACAATTGTATTGCCACTACAGCTTCTGAACTACCCCACAGCTTAATTTCCATCAAAGGGTCACCATTTAAAGAATTTTTTAGGCATTTCAGGTCAAAAATAGATAAATAATGTACAATGTATTTAATTTATTGTTCGTTCCCTTTCCAAAACGACAAAATTTTGGGGTGGTCAAATTTAAAAGCAGCTGGAGACGACAAATTATATGTGAATAGAGAAAAGATTTGTGTATACTATAGCTAAGAAAATATTGAGGCAAAAGGAGAAACTGCTTGGTTATCAGCAGTTTCTTCTTTTGTCTCAATGTTTTCACAAGCCATTTCTATTAAGGACATCAAAACCAGGTCTTGTTTGAGAAAGGGTTAAACCCGTGGTTTGTGTACTCATTGGACTTGTCTCGTGGAGAGGATCCAAATGAGTACCCACAATATAGGGTCTGTATTTGAATTAAAAAGGTTAGAATGTCTTCACTACCTCTTATCTGTAGCCCTGAATTAACACTAATCCAGATCAGACAATATATTATAATCAAAGTTAGATCTAGTTACATGCTGTTCTCTAATAGATTCTCCATAACAGCTAAGACTTGATTAGACCACCTGATTGCATTTAGAAATTTGCTGATCTTGATCAATGGGTTTCTTTTAAATGCTTTAACCCTTTCCTAAACAAGACCTGGTTTTGATGTCTTTAAATAGTGTAAAGGGCTTGGGAAACATTGAGACAAAAGAAGAAAATGCTGATAATCATCATTTTCTCCTTTTGCCTCAATACTTTCTGTTTTGAAATGCACTCAAATTACATACATGTACTTATTCACTGATATGTGTCTACTGTAGCATCTTTTAATTTGTACCACCCTAAATATTTGCCATGTTGGAAAGTGTTAATGCCCTTTTTCCTGATTTTCCTGGCTCATTCTATCTACTTTCAGATTTAGGGCTGTGATATGAGAGAACATGAGTGTTGGTACGCCACTGTGCCCTGATGAGTGGATAGACAGATCAATTAGAGAAACAAAGAGTAAACAATCACAAGTTTAGTTATTCTTTATTTTGTGTAATTCAAGGGGTGTGATATGAGAGAACATGAGTGTTGGTACACCATTTTGTCCTGATGAGTGGATAGACAGATCAATTAGAGAAACAAAGAGTGAACAGAGGGATAATGAAGTCTTCTATGATGGTAGGATCTTAGACATCATATCTTTATTGACATATAGGGGAAGTGGAATTTGCCACTTTGATATGCATCATACAACAAGGGTTCTTTTTTAACCAAAAAGTGGGGTTGAATATCAGTTCATTCCTTTCTGGGAATTGTTCCCCTTAAATTTCACAATTTTCCCCTCACAAATCGATGTTCCAGCTTTTATAAGATTTCCCATGGGAGTAGTTATGTTAAGATTCAATCTTCACTATCAGCACATTTTCTGCTTATAAAATCTATTTTCTTTGCATTCATTTAAATATTTTGAAGCGTTTCAGTATTTAAACAATTTACAAAACTGATGATTTTTTACCTACAACATCTTGTTTGTCACATGTTTCCTCTTATTGAAGGCACCAAGCCCCTTTCCCTATCCTCAAAAAGTACCCCTGTTCAATCTTATAGGACTGAACGTACTTAGACATGACTTGCACTTAAGATATACGTTTGACCTTCTTACAGGTGAACTTTAATCAATCCTCTCCAAATTAATGGCTCGTTTTGATGTCCATAATACAAAATGCTTGGGAAAACATTTAGGCAAAGGAACAACATGCTTATATGCATCATTTTTTTCTTTTACTTCAATATTTTCCGTGCTATATAATTATTAAGTACAAATTCTACCTTTAGTTACATACATTTTGTTATCTGCAGCAGCTTTCAAAATGGACTGCCCTATAAATATTTATTGTTTTGGAAATGGTTAAATTAATGTTTATTTTCTTCTGCATTACAGAGGATGAGCATGGGGACGTATTTCCTAAACAGGTTGGTAAATTCTACAGCAAATGATATCACGGTGGATAATCACGTGATACAATATTTTCAGAAAATCTTCAATAATTTTGTTAATATGCAACCGATTTGAATTCGGTTTGATGCAGAGAATGTGGACAGACGTCACACATTAGATGATGTGGTTGATTTTTGAAAAATCAACTGATAAAAAAGTTACTGAAGATAAACCAAAATTTTACATGAGAGATCGGGGGCATATTGATTTACTCATGTCTGTCCATCCGTCTGTCTGTCTGAAAACTTAACATGAAAACTTAACATTGGCCTTTTCACCAAAAGTATTCGACATACAAAGCTCAAATTTGGTATTTAATTTTCTTTCAATGATAGCTATCTGTTCCATGCAATTTGACCTTCCTTAATTTCATCTGTTGACCCTTATCATCCCTTTACTCTATGAAAACTTAACATTAACATTTGTCTTTTCTCCAAAAGTATTTGACATACAAAGCTTAAATTTGGTATGCAGCATTCTTTTAATAATATCTATATGTTCCATGCAATTTGACCTTCAAGGTTATCCGTTAACCCTTATCAACCCTTTTCTCTAAGAAAACTTTTTACAAAAATGGCCATTTCGGGGGCATTTGTGTTTCACAAACACATCTTTTTTTTTTCATAAATAGATCAAAAATGTAGAATCTCAGTCTTCTGAAATTGTTGTCTGCAACATTTTTGAATTCAAAACTTGTCTAAAATTTTGCCATCTGGTTATCAAGCAACTTCATTTCTTTCAGAAACAGAGTAGAGGCTGTGTGTAACCTTTAATGGTATACTGAATGAAATCAATAAGGTTTTTCTTTTTAACCCTTTCCCAAACAAGACCTGGTTTTGACGTCCCTAACAGAAAAGGCTTTGGAAAACATTGAAACAAAAGAAGAAACTGCTGATAACCAGCAGTTTCTCCTTTTGTCACAATGTTTTCTGTGCTACAATTTGCACAAATTCAATCTTTTTCAACATCTTTTTTGTCGTCTGCAGCAGCTTTCAATTTGGAACAGTTGATTTTTTTGTCGTTTGGGAAAGGGTTAAGGAAATTGGTTTTCAATAAAATTGAAGAATGCTATTTCGTTTATTGTTTGATTTCAATGATGAGAAATAACCTAGTAAGAGTCTCTACGAAACTCCCAGTAATTTTATCCTTAGCATCCAGTTTGACCATTTCTAAATTTGACATGTAAATAAGTCAGCAAAGATTAAAATCTTGTATTACAGCTAGAAGAATGGTCAGTGAGTGATGTTATAGACTGGTTACAGAAGAAGGAACTTCACAAGTTCATAGTCCTGTTTCAAAGTAAGTTCTGGATTACAAATGAGCTGGAGTCTGGAAAAATGGCCCTTACAGCATTTTGGAAAATCGAGTTTCCAGATAAGCCTGTGGTTAAAGGCTTAAATTGGTCCAATCTACTCACAGTTGATTCTGATCACAAACAAGCTATTCAAGAACAATATGGATCTGGATCAGACTGTACATATACATAGGCTGATCCGGACCCATGTTGTTCTCAAATGCCTTTTTACAGAAAAAGGGTGAACCTTAACGCTGGCATGCTTTGAATATAACAGCTATGCTACGTAAGATAAGAAAAGTTGTTGTACAGTCGAAACTCGTTGTGTCGACTTTTGTGGGCCGCTGAAAATACATCGACTTAGAAGAATTTCGACACAAACACCAGCCATCGAAAACCTTAAGTTTTCCGGGAAGTCTTCGGCGGATGTCGGGGTATGGCGATCCATGAATACGATGTTCTGATATTAATCTTCGGGAATGAGGGGTCGTATTTACAGGTGTACATGTATTTATTGTATGATGTTTAAATATTTTTAGTAAAATGAAAACGGGAGCTTAAAATTACCCCTATTGTTGACAAAAGGGTAACATGCATTATCTGCAATCGGCTTTCTTTTGCATGTATTGTTCACAGTTTGTGCAATTTCACTGTGAACTGACAGCAGAATGCGATCAGCCCAGTTTTCACACCTTTTGATCAAGATTTTAATCCCTATTGTTCGAAAATGTGTTCATCGCCTCAATTGGGGGTTTGTCACCCTACATAAACTGACTTTGCTTATCAATTAATGAGCTGAACTGGTAATTTTAAGGTGAAATTTTCATACCAAACAGCAAAAAAAATCGACTCATCCGAAGTTGACGATTTTCCCAACTCAACATAAACATCGAAATTTATATGAAAAAAAGAAGGGAAAATGTTGGGACTTTGAAAACACTTTGACTTATAAGGAATATCGACTCATCCAATGTTGACACTACGAGTTACGACGGTATTTAGCTTTAATAAGATAAAAACATATAGACAGAAGACAAGGCTGGGTACATCTTTTCCATTTTTGTTTACCCAAGAACTATCTGTTATGATAAATGCCGAACAAGAGGTAATTTTCAGAAAAATAAAATTTTGTCAATTCTTTTCCATAGTAAAGTGTATTGAAGTTAACTATTTTGCGATATTCATGTAATACAGTTAACCCATCCCCACCTTATGACACATTTTGACGCCTAGTAAGACAGAAATTTCGGGAAATATTGTGGAAAATGAAGAAATTGCTTGTGACAAGCAATTTCTTCATTTTCCGCAATGTTTTCTATTCAGAGAGACCAAAAAATGCAAAATATTCCTTTGAAATTGTCATCTGCATGATCTTTGAATTTGGATGAGTCTACAATTTTACTAATACTCTATTTCATTACAGAGCATCATGTATGTGGGCAGGACTTGGCTCAACTCAAGTTACCTTTTCTTGGTAAGTGTAACATGGAACAGAATGCATTTTAGCCTGGTCTAAATTTACCTTTTTATATGCCCAAGAGTTGAATTATGTTATGGCACTGGTCATTGGTCGTCTGTCCATCCATCTGTCCGTCCGTTAGCATTTCCTTTATGTGTACAACTCCTCCTACAGTTTCTATCGGAATTTGATCAAACTTGCCACAATGAATCTCCATTTTCTAGTTGTGCACACCACTTACGGAATATAGATGTCAGATATATGGAGAGGGAGGCTACGATCGCAATTGGACAGCCAGGCCCCACCCTCGGTAGAGGACTAATAAATGGCCTGGATAATTAAAACAGGATAGCCAGCCAGCCATAACTCTTGAATTATCTCCCTTTGAATTGAAATAAATGGCCAATTTTTACTGACAAGCCCGTCTCGGGTGTATATGCACCGCTGCACGAAGCTCTTGTTCAAATGTCACAATTCTAGATACAGTCGACACTCGTTATGTCGACATCGGATAAGTCGAATTTTTGCTTAAGTCGAAGTTCAAATATGGTCCTGTCCTATTAATCGATTGACAAAATTTTTTTCAAACAAAATAATTTTGAACTCAACATAGCTATTGAAATATAGTAGGAAAAGGATAGAAATTGCTCGAAACGAGCAATTTCTTTCCTTTTCCTGCTATATTTCAATAATAATCATACTTAGCTACTTTCAAAAAGTACTTTTTCGAAGCCGAACAAAATCGGATTAGTCGAACTCCGGATATGTCAAGGTATTTTGACGGCCCCTCCGACTTCGACACAACGAGTGTCTACTGTAGTTTCAATTCCAAAACTCCTACAGACAACACAGTGGATGTTGAAAAAGGTAGAATGTGTGTGAAATATAGTACACAATATATTGAGTCAAAAGGAGAAAATGCTGATAATCTACATTTTCTTCTTTTGCCTCAATGTTTTCCAAAGCCTTTTCTGAAATGAGCAACAAAAGCAGGTCTTGTGTGGTAAATGGTTAAATTTACCAAACAATATTTTAGAGCTGACAGGTGTTCCAGAGGACAAAATGAATTTGACTCTCAGAATGGAGATTGTCTTTCATACAATGGAATGAATAGAGGAAAACAGAGAAAATATTTGTAACATGCTAAAATCGTGTGAAGACAATTCCATTATCCCTTTCCCAAACAACAAAATTTTAGGGTAATCCACTTCAAAATCTGCCACAAATGACTAAATGGAAGTTATTAAAAATAGAATTTGTGTATAATATGACAAAGAAATTATTGAGACAAAAGGAGAAACTGCTGGTTATCAGCAGTTTCTTCTTTTGTCTCAATGTTTTCCAAAGCCTTTTCTGTTAAGGACGTCAAAGCCAGTTCTTGTTTGGAAAAGGGTTAAGTAACCAAAACAATGGGCTTAGATTTAAAAAAAAAAAAATTACTTTTACCCTCTCTTATTTGTCGCTATTCGTTTTCTGCAAACTACAACCATGCAACCATAGGAGAGAGATAGGCTTTACTGCCAGGGGTACATATGTTGTT
The DNA here is from genome assembly GCA_963680895.1 of Fragum sueziense. Classification (NCBI taxonomy): domain Eukaryota; kingdom Metazoa; phylum Mollusca; class Bivalvia; order Cardiida; family Cardiidae; genus Fragum; species Fragum sueziense. The sequence continues at coordinate 44,939,276 of OY804603.1, forward strand.
GAACCCTCAAAATGTCAAATTAAAACAGTCTAACTTTTTGCTATTTTGGGAAATGGTTAACTTGAATGTCTTTCTTTCATAAAAATATAGCCACATATCATTAGAAAAATGGGCTTTACTGTCTGTGATCTACAAGATTTTAATATCATTTTTTTCTCAAACTCTGTGTTATGGCCCTTGGGTACTCATTAGAATTGTCTCCTTGAAACCATTCATCCCCTCTTACCTGTTGCTCTGCCCGTTTCAGAGAACCACAGCCATATATCACTAGAAGAGAGAGAGGTCTTACTATCGGAGATCTATAAGTTACTGAACCCTCAAACTGTCCGTGCGAGTGAAGAAGACTTGACCAAGATTAAATCTCCGGTTGAGAAGAAGAAATATTTCGCAGCCATACAGGCAGCACAGGATAAGAGCAATAACATGACGCGAGCAACTTCTGTTCTAGTGTTGCCTACCCATTTTCCATCAATCAAATCATCATCCAATCAGCTTTCACCAAAGAATAAAGCCCGCCATAAATCTGAGTCTGGTGCGGAGCTTAGGTCTAAAGACGTCAGTGTACTGAAGTTACCACCAGATACCAAAAAACGAAAAGTTGTACCAAAGGTAGGTGGTTTGCTCTTTTCGTTTTGTAGCCCTTTTTCAGACTAGACCAGGCTTTGACATTTCTGATAGAATAAGCTGGAAAAACATTGAGGCAAAAGAAGAAAATGCTGATACCAGCATTTTCTTCTTTTGTCTCAATGATTTCTACATCTTAAGACATTAGTGTGACAAAAGTTTCCACTAAATACCAATAAATATCGGTTGGTTCTTACAACTTCTTAATGCTTTCCCAATGGTAAAGATTAAGACTATCAATTAGACAAATGTTGTATACAAGGACAGAATGGATGTAAATAAAAATGTAATGTTATACAGTATAGCACAGTAAGATTATCAGCATTTTCCCAGCATCAGGCTGTATATATGTCCACATGTTATTAAGTCAACTCCTCCTATATAAAATGGGGCCGGGGCCTTAGCGCAGTTGGTAGCACATCTGACCCTCATTCGAGAGGTCCCGGGTTCGATACCCAGACGCGGCCAATACCCTTTCTGACAAAATTGTCACCCACCAATGGGTTTGAAATCGTTAACCTAAGTGGGCGAGCAGCTGGAGGCTCGGTAAGGGTGTTGTGGTAGTACTGGTTTGAGAAACAACAGGAACCCATGGGTAGGTGCTCCAGCCGCCGCGATATGACCCTGGTAGTTGAAAACGGCGTAAAACCCCAATAAACTCAAACCCTATATAAAATGGAGAGATTATTATGCCCCTGTATCAGAGGCATATTATTTTACTCATGCCTGTCTGTCTGTTTGTCCATCAGTCTGTCTGTCCCAAAAATCGACTTTGGCCATTTTGGCGGCATTCATGTGTCACAAACACATCTTTTTTATACGCCGCCGAAGGCGGACGTATATTGGCGTCATCTTCTCCATCTGTCCATCCGTCCGTCCATCCGTCCGTCCGTCTGTCCGTCTGTCCGTCCGTCCACTTTTCTTGTCAACGCAACTCCTAAGTTTCTGGCTGGATCTTCTTGAAACTTGGCCAATGTTATCACCTCAATTGGTAGATGTGCATGAAGGAAGGATTTAATGGTTCGTTGATTTTGCCTGAGTTATGCCCCTTAAAAACTTAGTCTCTGGGGCTTATTGAAATTGCAGCCTTGTCAACGCAACTCCTCCTAAGTTTCTTGCTGGATCTTAATGAAACTTGGTCAATGTTATTACCTCAATTGGTAGATGTGCATGAAGGAAGGATTTTATGGTTCATTGATTTTTGCCAGAGTTATGCCCCTTTAAAACTTAGTCTCTGGGGCTTATTGAAATTGCAGCCTTGTCAACGCAACTCCTCCTATGTTTCTGGCTAGATCTTAATGAAACTTGGTCAACATTATCACCTCAATTGGTAGATGTGCATGAAGGAAGGATTTTATGGTTCATTGATTTTAGCCAGAGTTATGCCCCCTTAAAACTTAGTCTCTGTGGCTGATTGAAATTGCAGCTTTGTCAACAAAACTTCTTCCAAGATTCTGACTGGATCCTAATGAAACTTGGTGGATGTTATTACCTAAATTGGTAGATGTGCATGAAGTAAGGATTTTATGGTACATTGATTTTTGCCTGAGTTATGCCCCCTTCAACCTTAGTCTCTGGGGCTTGATGATATTTCAGCCTCATGAACGCAATTCCTTCCAGGTTTTTGACTGGATATTTATAAAAACCTTTTTGTGAACACAACTTTTTACAGGTTTTTGTATTTATAAATCCTTGTCAATGTCATTTTTTTGTCTCAAGTTTTATAAGTGGCGGCGTATATTGTGACCATGGCACTCTTGTTATATCTTGAAAAGTGGTTCCTAGTTCTAACCTTGTGCATATTGAAGGAGTGTTTCCATTATAGACTGTTTCAAAGAAAGTACAAAATGTAAAAGAAATTGGCATATGAAATTGTGACTAACCCTTTCCCAAACAAGACCGGGTTTTGACGTCCCTAATAGAAAATGCTTTGGAAAACATTGAGGCAAAAGAAGAAAGTGCTGGTGGCCAGCACTTTCTCCTTTTGCCTCAATATTTTCTTTCTATAATATGCATATTTTCTCCTAAAATTTTGTTGCTTAGGAAATGGTTAATATCCTTGTTCTAGGAAGAGCCAGAAGACTCTATATTTCACCATGTTAAGAGTTACGGCACCCAGACTATGTGTTGTGTAGAACTGACAGAGGAACAGGTCAAAGATGTTGTGTTTGCCTCAGATGGACAAAACTTGGTGACTGTAGAAAGTGTTCCTACGTCACTGATGTATCTACTGCATAAAGGAGACAGGTAGAGTGTTATTAGTCCCCCACCGTTACCGGTTGGGGGACTATAGGTTTGCTCGATTTATCCGTCCGTCTGTCCATCACACTTTTGGGAGCAGCGGCCTTAGCGCAGTTGGTAGCGCATCTGACCCTCATACGAGAGGTCCCGGGTTCGATACCAGGCCGCGGCTAATACTCTTTCTGACAAAAATGTCACCCACCAATTGGTTTGAAATCGTTAACCTAAGTGGGCGAGCAGCTGGAGGCTCGGTATGGGTGTTGTGGTAGTACTGGTTTAAGAAACAATAGGAATCCATGGGTAGGTGCTCCAGCCGCCGCGATATGACCCTGGTAGTTGAAAACGGTGTAAAACCCCAATAAACTCAAACTCAAACCCCATCACACTTTTGTCCGGGCCATATCTTCTAAACAATATGTCCTAGCAACTTCAAACTTGGTACACTTATAGATCTCATTGAGCAGAACTGTCATGTTCAAGAACCGTAACTCTGCCACACCCACTCTTTGAGTTATTGCCCTTTGTTGTTTTACCCGTACATTCTTGTCCGGAATTTATCTCCTAAACCATAAGTGCTAGCAACTTAAAACTTTATACACTTATAGATCTTATTGAGGACAAGTGTCATTTTCAAGAACTGTAACTCTGCCACACCCACTTTTTGAATTATTGCCCTTTGTTGTTTTTACCCTTACATTCTTGTCCGGAACATATTAAAGCTTATTCTGTTTGATGTTGACGACAGAAAGTGTTCCGCCATCACTGATGTATCTACTGCATAAAGAAGATACGTAATTATTCATTTCCCAAATGCAGAAAAAGAGGAAATGATTAAAATGCTGATAATCAGGCATAAAGGAACATGTATTTGTTTGGGAAAGTGTTGAATGACTGAGCACCTATAAGCAGCCTTTATGCTTGTGAGACAACCACTGTAAATAAGATTGCTCTGTTTGTTTGTAAGGTAGAAAACATTGTGGAAAATTAAGAAGTTGCTTGTCAAAAGCTATTTCTTCATTTTCCACTATGTTTTCCAAAGCCCTTTTCTGCTAGGATGTCAAAAGGCGTCAATGTGTATGAAAGGGTTTAATCCTAAAGTTATCTTGAATTAACAAAAAAAATTCTTTTCAGGGAAATAACTTCATATCCTTTATTTGGGTAGAGGAAGTAGAGTTAACTCCCATTAACTATTTTCATATCTAAATTATTATTTTTGAATGTTGCTTTTTGAATATCTGAACAAGTAGCCAGTTTTTGAAAACGTTAACCAAAAATTTTGGTCACCAGCATTATTCATTGTAACTCGATATGCAGATATTGCAGATGACAAATTGAAGTTAACATAATCATACTTTTTTTGTCTTTCTAGGTAGCAAACATTGTTGGGAATGAAGAAATTGCTTGTGACAAGCAATTTCTTCATTTTCCACAATGTTTTCTAAAGCAGCATTATATGGGGTTGTCAAAAGGTGTCATTATGTGGGAATGGGTTGAGTGAGAATTCACTTAGTCATCTGCTGCTCATTGAGACCTTGTTTCCCCTCTGTTTCTGCTGTTTCCTGAATATTCTGACATTGGCAGGCTTGTCAATTATGGTATGAAATCCAAAATGTGGGAGATTCTCGCGGTAAAAAGTTAAATGCTTGATTTGTAGATTTAAGGTATCCGAACCCTCAAAAGCATCAAAGACCCAGACGCGAAATTTTAAAAGTGCCAGTTATTCCTAAACTGTGTTACATTTCCATTCCAAATACAAATATAAGCATTTTGAACGGTTTAGAATTTTGAATTAATGCATACTTATGGAAATATTTGACAAAATATTCAAAATTACCTCCCTTGTATATGAATAAAGAGTAAAATAATATTTGTAAATTATTTTCTTCTTGAAGCATAATCTTGAAATCTGGCACGGTGAATCAACTTATTTGAAGTGTATTTACAAGTGTGTGTAATTTGATACATTTCGTATGGCTAGAAAGTGGTGATTTTTTGTGGGTCTGTAAACCTTAACACAAATATTCATAAAACAAAATGCAAAACTTGTTTCTCAAAATTTCGTCTTGTGGACTTTGGAAAAGGTCCCTTTTAGCGTGACAGGTCACATTTTTTTCATCACTTGTAGGATAATTGAAGTGAATGGTCACTTGATGCAGCCCAGCAAGAAGGACTTTCATAAACAACTGCTCACTATACTGAGTACCAAAACACCGGCACAGATTGTTATATGTGCAAGGTAGGAACTATGGCTATATTCAGAGCTAAAAATAAAAGGGGGATAGCTTTACAAAGTGCAGTATTTCTTTAATTGTTGATCAAAAACCTTATGTTGTTGGGTACTCATTTGAATCATCTTATGAAGACGATTCAAATGAGTACCCACATCATAGGCTTTGTATTTGAATAAGCAAAGTTAGAATTGTGTCACCCCTGTTATCTGTAGCTTTGAGGATTTATTTGTCTATATCTTCACATCTGTTTATGCTATTTCTAAGGAAATATGCTTGTGTTTTGGTAAGAATAAACAGGCATACTTCTTACCAGTTCAACTATGTAGGTTGATCTCTTGCTCTGGATTCGTTTTACCAGTTACTTTTTCTCACTGAAATTTAGATAAGGCTGAAAATTTTGTTGTCCCTAGAAGGACAATCTAAATATTTTTCATTCGCTTTGAAAGAATTTATGCTATAAATTCATATTTTATCTCATTCTAACCTTTTAAATGGCAGACTGTTTTTACATTTTAGACCACCTGGTGAGAAGCTGGCGATGTATGAAGATGAGAAATGGAACAAACTACATTCATTACTGGTAGAAATGCGAGACTCCGACCTACCTAATGAAGTGCCTTTACCCCACCCACCAGATCTACCCAGCCAATCTCCTACTTCCATAGAACCAAGCAGAAACTCAGTGTTTATTCAGGTGTGTAGAATATCCACTTTCTTAAACTTGTTACCAGACGGTAATTTTTTTTTAGCCAACCCAAATTCAAATATCTTGCAGTCGACAGCTTTATGTGTATGAAATTTTACATTTTGGGGGTATTTTGGGGTAGAAAAAATTGTGGGAAATAACAAATTGCTCGTTACAGAAAAAAATGCCAGTGCCAAATACAATAGCTTATATCCTATTTTTCATCATCATATGGCGTGCCGGCTTGCACGGAATCTTGCTACCACTCCTCTCCTTACTTCTGTGTCGCTCATAAATGTTGGTAGATGTTCAACTGGGCAGCCGGCATCTTCACACAGCTGATTAATATATGTTTTGGAAGGCCTCCCTACACTGCAGTGTCCATGCTGGGGTGTCCATGATAGTATGTCACTTATAAGTTTGTGTTTACTTCTCCAGCAGTTGCCAGCAAACAGCATTCTTCTTCCTATTTCTTCCTTCTTCCTATCCTATTTTTGATTTCCTTTAAAATTTGTTCTAATTGTCATCTGGAATATACATGTATCTTATTGGTACTTTGAATATCAAATCTTTCCATTTGATGTTATTTCTGAAATGCATATCATAACTAGTGATCAGATGCTTGCTGTTATTTTTGTTAAACATTATAACCTTACTATAAGAAAAGCCATTTTTCCATTTCATTTCTTTTTCTGTCTAATCATTGTAGGAACAGAACAAGAAGTTGGAGGAAAAGATTGTTCAACAACAGAAGGAAATAGAAAGATTACAGCTGGAAGTAGAGGATAAGGTGTGTACAACACAATAACAGGGGCTGGTGGCCTTTAATCCTTTCCCAAATGTCTGGTTCATTTCTAAGATGTTGCAGACGACAATTTCAAGAGCATGGAATTTTACATTAGTAGATGTTTTTGTTTAGAAAACATTGTGGTAAATGAAGAAATTGCTTGTCACAAGCAATTTCTTCATTTCTATACGCCCGTCGAAGACGGGACGTATTATGGGATCACCCGTGATGTCCGGCGTCCGGCGGCGTCCACTTCTTTGTCCGGAGCATAACTCTGTCACCTTAAGTCCGATTGACTTTAAACTTGGCAGTTATATTCTTCTCATCATTACGGAGTGCAGTGCACAAGAACCATAACTCTACCTGGCTTATTTTTTTGAGTTATTGCCCTTTGTTGATTTTCATACTTGAATCTTGTCCGGAGTATATCTCTAAAAGTATAATAGCTAGGATCATGAAACTTTATGGGTGTATAGATCTCACCAAGGAAGAGTGCAGTGCGCAAGAACCATAACTCTACCTGGCTTATTTTTTGAGTTATTGCCCTTTGTTGTTTTTCATACTTGAATCTTGTCCAGAGTATATCTCTAAAAGTATAATAGCTAGGATCATGAAACTTCATGGGTGTATAGATCTCAAAGGGGGAGTGCAGTGCACAAGAACCATAACTCTACCTGACCTACTTTTTGAGTTATTACTCTTTGTTGTTTTCATACTAGAATCTTGTCCGGAGTATATCTCTAAAAGTATAATAGCTAGGATCATGAAACTTCATGGGTGTATAGATCTCATCAAAGGGGAGTGCAGTGCACAAGAACCATAATTCTGCCTGGCCTTTTTTTTTAGTTATTGCTCTTTGTTATTTTTCATACTTCATTTTTGTCCAGGGCATATCTCGAAAAGTATACTAGCTAGGACCATGAAACTTTTACCAACCTGCTCTCCCTGTCGAAATAAAGCAGTGTTACGGGCGTATTTTGTGACAGTTTGACACCTTGTCCACAATGTTTTCCAAAGAATTTATTTTGTGAGGTGTCAAAAGGCGTCAATGTATGGTTAAAATGCAATTTTTCATTGATTGTTCATCAAACCCTATGATGTGGGTACTCATTGGAATTGTCTCATCGAAACAATTCAAATGAATACACACAACATAAGGTTTTGATTTGAAATAACAAATTTAGAACAGTTTCACCCCGTCTTATCTGTTATTCTGGGTGGGGGTATAGGCTAGGGGGCATGATAAATGATGTCAACAACATTATTTAACCATTATCAACCCTTAACATGCTACTCAATTAAACTGAAAGATTATTGTGAACATTTGATGTTGGCACTTTCTCCACTATTATTACACAAAAAAGGTCAACTTTGGTATGCATATACACTGCATGTACACTCTAGCAAGAAGTGCTCGAGGTGAGTTATTGTGGTCACTTTTTGTCCGGCATCCGTCCGTCCGTCAACATTTGGGGTGTTTACACTCTAGCATCCACAAAAGCTAGGCAATCTTGATCAAACTTGGCCAAAACAAGTAGGATCATAAGTTTTCGGACAAGTTCGATTATGGACCTGATCGGACCAGAAAGTGCTGAGTTATCTGCCCTTGAATGTCAAAAAATGCTGTTTTTAAGTTTGTTTACACTCTAGCATCTACAATTATTGATCACTCAAGACAAAACTTGGACATAATGTTGGGGAGCATAAGATCTTGGATTAGTTTGATTTTCAGTCTGATCTGATCAGAAAGTCGAGAGTTACCTGCCCTTGAATTTGACAAAATTGCCGTTTTTGGCTGTTTTCGACCTTGTTTACACTCTAGAATCTACAATTATTAATCAATCAAGACAATGCTTGAACACATTGTTGGGGACCATAAGATCTCAGATGAGTTAGATTTTCAGTCAGATCTGACCAGAAAAATGAGAGTCATGCGCCCTTGAATTGGGCAAAATTGCCATTTTTGGCTGTTTTTGACCTTGTTTACACTCTAGAATCTACAATTATTAATAAATCAAGACAAAACTTGGACAAAATATTGGGGAGCATAAGATCTTGGATAAGTTTGATTTTCAGTCTGATCTGATGAGAAAGTCGAGAGTCATGTGCCCTTAAATTTGACAAAATTGCTGTTTCGACTCTTTTTGACCTTGTTTACTCTCTAGAATCTACAATTAATAATCAATCAAGACAAAACTTGGACACAATGTTGGGGAGCATAAGATCTTGGATGAGTATGATTTTCAGTCTGATGTGATCAGAAAGTCAAGAGTTAAGTGCCCTTGAATTTGATAAAATTGCCGTTTTAGACTGATTTCAACCTTGTTTACACTGTAGAATCTACAATTATAGACCAATCAAGACAAATCTTGGACACAATATTGGAGACTATAAGATCTCAGATGAGTTTGATTTTCAGTCTGATTTGACCAGAAAGACGAGAGTTATGTGCCCTTGAATTTGACAAAATTGCCATTTTCGGCTGTTTTCGACCTTGTTTACACTCTAGAATCTACAATTATTAATCAATGAAGACAAAACTTGGACACAACGTTGGAGACCATAAGATCTGGAATGAGTTGGATTTTCAGTCTGATTTGACCAGAAAAACGAGAGTTATGTGCCCTTGAATTTAATAAAATTGCCATTGTCATGTACAAATGTGCCTTTTTCATGCAGGAAGCTAGAATGCACGACCTTGAACTGTCCAGAGACAAAGCTATTGAGAAACTAAAGGAGACCAGAGGAAAAGTCAGGTTAAAAAGTAAGTTGCCTAACTATATTGGTTAACAACATGATGTTTAACCCTTTACCAAGTGGCAAAATTTTGGGGTGATCCACTTCAAAAACTGCCAAAGATGACAAAATGGAAGTTATTAAGGATAAAATTTGTGTAAGATGTGGCGTAGAAAATATTGAGACAAAAGGAGAAACTGCTGCGTATAAGCACTTTCTTCTTTTGTCTCAATGTTTTCACAAGCCTATTCTATTAGTGACGTCAAAACCAGGCCTTGTTTGGGTTAAAAGAATATTAGGCATAATTCTTTATTTGTTTTATCCTTTCCCAAACTATACCAGATCTTATGAAATTGCATTGAAAAGCATATGGATAATCAGAAATTTCTCCTTTTCTCCCAATGAATTTCATGCTGTAACTAGCAAAATTCTTTAAGATTGTTTTTGTCATCTACATCATCTTTGAATTAATTTTGCTGGAACTCCTTTCCTTTATGTAAGATAACCCTTTTCCAAACAAGACCTGGTTTTGACGTCCCTAACAGAAAAGGCTTGGGAAAACATTGAAACAAAAGAAGAAACTGCTGATAACCAGCAGTTTCTCCTTTTGTCTCAATATTTTCTGTGCCATATTTTACACAAATAATATCTTTAATAACATTTATTTTGTCATTTTTGGCAGTTTTTGAAGTGGATCACCCTGAAATTTTGTCGTTTGGGAAAGGGATAAAGAATATCCTTTATCTGTTAATGTCTCGGATATTCTTGCAAGGCTGTCTACAAAACTTCTAAATTTTAGCTTGGCATGCAAACATAACTCTTCGAAACAATGTCACATTTTGATGGACATTAGTATTAAAGTTTTAGAAAATATTACATTTTCTTCCTTTTCCTCAATACTTTCCATGAAAAATGCTGGACACAAGCATATTTTCCACCCTATAAATCAGAATTATCACTTGTTGGTCATTTTGAATTCGTTTTCGGCAACACCTCTTGATATGAATAGGTAAAGATATTGTTATTTATGAAAGGATAATTCATGTCTGGTAATTAAAAACAGCTGTCTAGAGGAAGATCTGTATTTAGGGATGATTATTTGTCTGCCATTTATCATTAACCCATTACCAAACGGCAATATTTTAGACTAGTCCAAATTCAAAGATGATGCAGACGGCAGTTTAAAGTGAATGAAATTTTGCATTTTTTGGTCTTTTCAAATAGAAAACATTGTGGGAAATGAAGAAATTGCTTGTCACAAGCAATTTCTTCATTTTCCACGATGTTTTCCTAAACCATTTTCTTGTGAGGAGTCAAAAAGAGTCACTGTGTGGTAATGGGTTAACACATCTTTGTCATGCAAATACCAGGTGTTGCTGTTATTTTTGAGAATGGTTTTTGAACAAGGAAAAAATGTCTGTCCTAGACAAATTCAGTTTCATGTCTTTGAATCAGCATTATTTTTTCATGATAGAGGATTGGTATTCGTGGTTTTGTACATTATCATTCTGAGGTTTAACCCTTTCCCAAACAAGACCTGGTTTTGACATCCCTAATAGAAAATGCTGGGGAAAACATTGAAACAAAAGAAGAAACTGCTGATAACCAGCAGTTTCTCCTTTTGTCTCAATATTTTCTATGCCATATTTTACACAAATTCTATCTTTAATAACTTCCATTTTGCCATTTTTGGCAGTTTTTGAAGTGGATCACCCTAAAATTTGGCCATTTGGGAAAGGGTTAATAGCTGGTCACTTGATAAATCAATTTCTACACAGTGATGCCTTTTTTACGCCTGTAGAGAAACTAGTTTGGAAAAACATTGTGGGAAATGAAGAAATTATATTCTACACAAAAAGACCAAAAAATGTAAAATTCACTTGATATTGTCGTCTGCAACATCTTTGAATTTGGAACACTCTAAAATTTTGCCGTCTGGGTAAACACTGTGGATAATCATGTTATATAATATTTTCAGAAATCTTCAATAACTTTGTTAAATCGGGACCAATTTGAATTCGGTTTGAAGCAGTGAATCTGGACAGACGTCACACATTAGATGGGCTTGGTTGATTTTTGAAAAATCAACAGATAAAAAAGTTATTGAAGATAAACCAAAATTTTGGTTTATCTTCAATTACTTTTTTATCAATTGATTTTTTAAAAATCTACCACGTCCATGTTATTCCTGACATTTTCCCACCTTCTCTGCTTCAAACTGAATTCAAATTGGTCAAGTATTAACAAAGTTATGGAAGATTATCGGAAATTCTAAGTCACATGATTATACACCGTGGTTAAGATGATCTGTGTTGACTGGTATGAGTTATGTTAGGAACCCATAGTTAGGAGAATGACCAGTGAAGATGTAAAATGAAAAATAGCTGTATGCAGCATAAAGTCATGTCGATCTATAACACTTATCCATACATCTACCAAAGTACATTTGATGATCATCATTACATTTTTGTGACATCAACCCATTCGCACAGGATGATGCTTTATGACACCCCATTATATAAAGGCTTTGGAAAACATTGTGGAAAATGAAGAAATTGCTTGTGGTATTGGTTTCATGTGGTAAACCCAGATTTTATAACAACACTAACAGTTTATCAATACATACTAGTATACCCAGTGTATTTTTAGCACAAAATTCATTTGAGTCAGGATCTGGAAAAACATCCCTTATAGCATTTGAGAACAACATGGTTTCAGATCAGCCTGCGTATACACGCAGTCTGACCAGGAACCATGTTGTTCTCCAATAGCTTCCTCATGATCTGTAGCAACCATTAGAGAGTAACATGGATGCTGGCTAGACTGCATATAGGCACGGCCTGATCTTGAAAGCTGGCTATCTCTAATGCTATAACCCTTTCCCAAACAAGACCTGGTTTTGACGTCCCTAATAGAAAAAGCTTTGGAAAACATTGAGGCAAAAGAAGAAACTGCTGATAACCAGCAGTTTCTCCTTTTGCCTCAATATTTTCTGAGCAGTATTTTATGCAAATCTTATTGTTATAAACACATATTTTGTCGCTTGAAGCGACTTTCAGATTGGACCACCCTAAAATTTTGTTGTTTGGGAAAGGCTTAAGGGACATTTTTCCAGATCCTGTCTCATTTCTATTTGATGATTCTTTTTTCAGATTCCAAGGAGAGTGTTGGAGGCCATGAATACTACACAATGACAATGAACTCTCTCAGTGTAGAGGAGTCATCTAGAGTGAGTAAAACAGTTTCTTATACAATAAACTCTCTCAGTGTAGAAGAGTCATCTAGAGTGAGTAAAACAGTTTCTTATACAATAAACTCTCTCAGTGTAGAGGAGTCATCTAGAGTGAGTAAAACAGTTTCTTATACAATAAACTCTCTCAGTGTAGAAGAGTCATCTAGAGTGAGTTAAACAGTTTCTTATACAATAAACTCTCTCAGTGTAGAGGAGTCATCTAGAGTGAGTAAAACAGTTTCTTATACAATAAACTCTCTCAGTGTAGAGGAGTCATCTAGAGTGAGTAAAACAGTTTCTTATACAATAAACTCTCTCAGTGTAGAGGAGTCATCTAGAGTGAGTAAAACAGTTTCTTATACAATAAACTCTCTCAGTGTAGAAGAGTCATCTAGAGTGAGTAAAACAGTTTCTTATACAATAAACTCTCTCAGTGTGGAAGAGTCATCTAGAGTGAGTTAAACAGTTTCTTATACAATAAACTCTCTCAGTGTAGAGGAGTCATCTAGAGTGAGTAAAACAGTTTCTTATACAATAAACTCTCTCAGTGTAGAGGAGTCATCTAGAGTGAGTAAAACAGTTTCTTATACAATAAACTCTCTCAGTGTAGAGGAGTCATCTAGAGTGAGTAAAACAGTTTCTTATACAATAAACTCTCTCAGTGTAGAAGAGTCATCTAGAGTGAGTAAAACAGTTTCTTATACAATAAACTCTCTCAGTGTAGAAGAGTCATCTAGAGTGAGTAAAACAGTTTCTTATACAATAAACTCTCTCAGTGTAGAAGAGTCATCTAGAGTGAGTAAAACAGTTTCTTATACAATAAACTCTCTCAGTGTAGAGGAGTCATCTAGAGTGAGTAAAACAGTTTCTTATACAATAAACTCTCTCAGTGTAGAGGAGTCATCTAGAGTGAGTAAAACAGTTTCTTATACAATAAACTCTCTCAGTGTAGAGGAGTCATCTAGAGTGAGTAAAACAGTTTCTTATACAATAAACTCTCTCAGTGTAGAAGAGTCATCTAGAGTGAGTAAAACAGTTTCTTATACAATAAACTCTCTCAGTGTAGAAGAGTCATCTAGAGTGAGTAAAACAGATTCTTATACACTACTTGGTATACATGGCCCTTTTAACCCTTTCCCAAACAACAAAATTTAGGGGTGGTTTAATTCAAAATCTACTACAAATGTCAAAATGCATGTTGATAAAGAGAGAATTTGTGTAAGATATGACCTAGAAAATATTGAGACAAAAGGAGAAACTGCTGTTTATCAGCAGTTTCTTCTTTTGTTTCAATGTTTTCCCAAACTTTTTCTATTAGGGACGTCAAAACCAGGTCTTGTTTGAGAAAGGGTTGATATGCCTGAAAGGTCTTATCATGTTTGGGCCCAGGTCTTCTGTCTGTCTGTCTGTCTGTCTGTCCAAATGTCCAATAGCAACTTCTTGTTGGCGCAACTCCTCCTACAGTTTCAATTAGACTTTGTTTTAACTTGCCACAATGAATCTCCATGGTGTCTTGTTGTGCTCATCAATTACACAATTCAGAAACTCTTTTCGTTGTTGAATTATTTGCCCTTTAATCAAATGCCAATTTTCTTGTACGGATGACTTCTACAATTTCTACCGCAATTTCATCACACTTACCACAATGAATCTCTATGGTGTCTCGTGCACACCGCTTACGGAATTCAGAGAACTTTTCTTTCTTGAATTATCTACCCTTGAATTGAAAAAAAAAAGACAATTTCACTGACAAGCCCCTCTTGGGTGTATACCATTATGCGCCACTCTGTGAAGCTTTTTATGCTCCCCGAAAAAATTTCGGGGGAGCATATAGTCGCCACGCTGTCCGTCCGTCCGCGTGTCCGTCTGTCAGACAGTCCATGGCCAGATCTCGGCAATCCTTGGACCAAATTCAATGAAACTTCACATGTGAAGTCACTAGGATAATCCCTAGGGACTTTTTAGCTCACCTGAGCACAGCGTGCTCAAAGGTGAGCTTTTGTGATCATTGAATGTCGTGTCGTATGTCGTCTGTCGTCAACAATTTTTTTGTTAGCACTCTAGAGGCCACAATTTTTGCCCAATCTTCCTGAAACTTGGTCAGAATGTTTGTCTTCTCCTAAGAATGAAGCCTATCGAAAATGGGAACATTCCATCTAAAATCACGGGAAAAGGGGCCTTAAAGACAAAAACCTTGTTAGCACTCTAGAGGCCACAATTTTGGTCCAATCTTCCTGAAACATGGTCAGAATGTATGTCTTGTCATAAGGATGAACCCTATTGAAAATGGGATCATTCCTTTTGATATCATGGGAAAAGGGGCCTTAACCCTTTCGTTTGCAGAATTATTTACCAGAAATGACTTTTTCCCTATTTCCAAGCACTTCATGTATACAAATGCATAATAGATAGATTTTACTTGCAGAAAACCCATAAACCTATATATCATTGGAAAGGTTATTCAATTTTCTTTAACAATATGATGAGTAACTGATAGAAAATTTGCATCTCATCAAAATCACAACCTCTAGCCCCATGACCCCTTGTCAGGCCCCCTGCCATGACCCCCAACCACCCCCACCCCTACGATTTGGGACTGGATTCGGTTTAGGGTTATCAGAATCACTATCGGGGTCACTATTCGAAGTCTCCGAAACATTTCTAATGTTCAAATCACCTTTTTACACCCAAAACATCAGTGTAATCCCTATCATCATCGTCCGGCACTGACACCATGATTCACCGGACCTCTTCTGCAGAATATTGAACCCTCCTGGTCATCGTTACAGCTCATAAAACCCCCAAAACTGCCCTTTTCTTCACATTTTACGAGAACAAAACATTATTGCGCAATATTTCAGCATGTATCCGGTGTCATAATAACTTAAACAGTGTAAAAATTGCTTTTAAAGGCCCATGCCCCCCTTGACAGTATAAGCATTCCTGACCGCGCTTTAAAGCGCGCTTGCAAACGAAAGGGTTAAAGACAAAATCCTTGTTAGCACTCTAGAGGCCACAATTCTTGTCCAATCTTCCTGAAACATGGTCAGAATGTTTGTCTTGTCATAAGGATGAACCCTATTGAAAATTGGAACATTCCTTTTGATATCACAGGAAAAGGGGCCTTAAAGACAAAATCCTTGTTAGCACTCTAGAGGCCACAATTTTGGTCCAATCCCCTGAAACTTGGTCAGAATGTTTGTCTTGTCATGAGGATGAACCCTATTGTAAATGGGATTATTCCGTCTGATATCACGGGAAAAGGGGCCTTAAAGACAAAATCCTTGTTAGCACTATAGAGGCCATAATTTTGGTCCAATCTTCCTAAAACTTGGTCAGAATGTTTGTCTTGTCATATGGATGAACCCTATTATAAATGGGAACATTCATGGGAAAAGGGGCCTAAAAGACATAATCCTTGTTAGCACTCTAGAGGCCAGAATTTCGGTCCATGCTTCCTGAAACTTGGTCACAATTATTATGTATGTCTTGTCATATTGATAAACCCTATTGAAAATGGGAACATTCCTCTTGATATCATGGGAAAAGGGGCCTAAAAGACAAAATCCTTGTTAGCACTCTAGAGGCCACAATTTTGGTCCAATCTTTCTGAAACTTAGTCAGAATGTTTGCCTTGTCATATGAATTAAGCCTATAGAAAATGGGAACATTCTGTTTGATATCACGGGAAAAGGGGCCTTAATGACAAAATCTTTGTTAGCAAGCTAGAGGCCACAATTTCGGTCCAGTCTTTCTGAAATTTGGTCAGAATGTTTGTTTTGTCATATAGATGAATCCTATCGAAAATGGGAACATTCCGTTTGATATCGGGGGAAAAGGGGCCTTAATGACGAAATCCTTGATAGCATGTTAGAGGCCACATTTTTGTCCTAATCTTCATCAAACTTTTTCAGAATGTTTGTCTAGTCACAATGATGAACCCTATTGAAAATAGGAATGTTACGTTGAATATCAAAAGAAAAGGGGCCTTAATGACAAAATCCTTGTTAGCACACCAAAGGCTACTTATGCTATTGCTCTGAAATTTTTGTTGGTTCGGGTGAGTGATTAAGGACCATCATGGTCCTCTCGTTTCTCTGTTTTTTTTTTAATTTGAGGCTGCGTCATGGAAAAAGGGGCCTTAGTGTAAAAATTAGCTTTTCTCTAATTTCTCTGCATCTAATTGGCAGAATTTAATGAAATTTTGTACTCATGAGATAAATGATATGTTCTAGACCCTATTCTATAAATAATGTGTGTACATAAAATCTGTGGTGGGAAAAGGGGGGCTTAATGTATGATAGTTTTATTTTGTGACAAACACTTATTCGGGGAGCATAATCTGTCTATGACGGCTCTTGTGTTGAATAGGCTTTGGTAAAGAGTTAGAGAAATCTCCCCTTTGTTACCTTATGGTACATGGAGTTCAACAAATTCTTATTTTTGTGTATAACTTTAAAATAAAAATGGAATGACTCAGATATCAGATTTTTCTTGATGTAATTTCACAACCTTTCAACTTGTGGCCCCCCATATAGTAAGTAACAGCTGTATATGGTTTGATTTCAGGATGAGATCGTAGATTCACTTAACCCCTTCCCGAACAAGACCTGATTTTGACGTCCCTATAGGAAAGGTTTGGGAAAACATTGAAACGAAAGAAGAAACTGCTGATAACCAGCAGTTTCTCCTTTTGTCTCAATGTTTTCTATGGGTGAAGTTAAAAAAAATGAAGTTTTTATTAAAATCAGAGCCTGAATGAATATTTTCTTAAGAATAATGTTCTTTTTGGATTAAAACTATGCATTTTTATGGTGTTAAACACCATGGAAAATTTCATGAAAATCGAACCATCCAAACCAAAGTTATGGCGAAAATTATGCCCAAAAATGTCCCAAGTGCAACGTAAAAAGCGTGACATTTTGATAAATTCATCAATTCCAAATGTTGTTTTAAGAAAAGCGTGATGCTTCATGTCCCTAAAAGATCCTGATATTGGAAAGTCATCAATTAAACTCAATGTTCTTATGTAATTCAGTTATGTGGTAATATGTTTGCTAGTTCAAATTTAAGCATTAATGATGATACCCCCTGTAAAAAATGTATCCTACCGAATAACAAATTTAGAATTTGAACAAGTACATTTCATAATTTATCATCAATATACACTTTGAAAGGTATCCGAGGCATAGCAGTATGTCTTAAGATTAATTTTCAATTGCAAATAAGCTAATCTTGAGCAAAATATGTCAGAAAATAACATCTTTAAACTGCTACCTGAATTTGTCCCAAGTGCAACGCTTTGAGGTTTTAGATCCATAAAAGAAGCATTACCTGCGTAACATGTTATTTTGCCTCATTTTTCAGATCAGCAAGTCAGAAAATATAATTCACAGGCAATTCTTTGCAATTCTTTGCATGCTGTCTTCCTAAATTTTGCCGAAAGTGATGTCCCAAGTGCAACACGTTTGTCTTAGCAAACTCAGAGCATTGTGAAACTTTAAAAACACACTGAACTTGCCATACCTTGGTTTTATCTTATTGTTAAAGTATACATCTATCAAGTAACAACATTGGAAAAACTTTGTTATACCGCACGGAGAAATTATTTGGAAATGAATAGTTTGTTTTGGCGAAAATTATATTCAGTGGAGTTTTTTTCAGGACTCAAAACTTGCAAAACAAACTTTTTTTGCTTTTATTTATCTCTTATTCAATGTAGCTGTTAGTCGCAACAATAACTTGAGCTTGACTGTCTTTTGACTTGTTTGAGTAACTGTTTTACAACGAACCTTGAAACGTTGCACTTGGGACAAAAAATATCTAAAATAAGAAAATTCATGCAGGAATCTTTATTTTTCCAAAGAAATTGAGCTGATATGCAAAGAAAATGAAGAAACTAACTGCAAAACTTCCCTTGAAAGGAAAACAAGTGGACACAAAATAATGAAATGAACCAATTAAGACAAATATTTGGTTCATATTAGGTATGTACCTGCTTAGAATGAAACAAGTGTCTATTCATGGTGCAGAATATGTTTTAAATGGTGTAGATTATGTTTGGTATTTCTGATGCTAAGAGATAATCTCACAGGAACGCAGTTGTTACTTTTTAGAAGATCAATACAACTACACTTAGACCGTTGCACTTGGGACATAACTGATTTTTATGCTTTTTACTACTTTCAGTACAGAATTTATCAATCTTATTGATTGATTCAAACTTTGTCGTCAAGTCATCAAATTTGCCCTGTTTTTACTATATCATGACATCAATTACTGTCAGAATTATTAAATGTTTGTTATTTGGCATTATTCAATGAAAGTCTACGTCAATGGTAATCACATACTCTGAGTGACACACATCCAAACATTTATAATCATCGGATGAAATCAAATTTTCTTGTTCGTCAATTCAAACAATTTACTTTTATTTGTTAACGGTTTCACATGAGCCTCATAAACCTAGTAGGAAATTTTAACAGACTTTTAGTTTTTATTCCATTGACAGCTTATGACTCTACAATGAAATCTCTTACTGATCTCCAGATTAGGTGAGATTGGCATCGGTTAAAACGTTGACTGATGTGCAGAGAGTACCTTTTTTTAGTCTGTAAAATTACAGAACTTTTTTATCAATAAACTAGACAAACGAAGCTTTTCAATTGATTTCAATTCAATCTCAAGAGATTTCAAAATATCTACAATACACAAACTTCAAAGAAATGCCTTTAAAGAATAATTTGCATGGTACCAAAGTCAACCTAAACTGGCATTATTCCACACCTTACATTTACCATGGTGTTACCCTCACTCATTATCATGTTTATATAAAACAAAAGTATGATCTTTTTTAACTAGGAAACCTTAAATTCGAAGAATCTGATTTTTGTCCCAAGTGCAACATGTTATTACCAAAGATATGTTGATGACCAGTCTAAAGATTTTCTGAGGTTCAAGGAAAATATAAAATTTACAATATTATGCCTTATTTCTTTGATTTACTATCATTTCCGAACCAATGGCAAACAACCAGCGTGATAAGCATAGATAAACTATAGCATTCAATTCTAAGAGAATAAAGTGTACTGTTTTGAATATTTTTCACGCTCAAAGTTAAAATTTCTTACATTTATTAGTTATTTGACATACATATGGCACATAAGTACTAAAATATTAAGTGGAAAGTGTTCTTTTTTGCTACAAGAAGCCTTATTGGCATATTTTTGTCCCAAGTGCAACGCAATGAGGAAAAAAGGGCAGCTTTTTGAAGGTCATGTTTTACCAGATTTAATCATTTTATCGCTTCGAAATTTTCGGAGCTGTTTTGGAGTGTATTGAAGTAAGGTAAAAATATATTAATTGCAATATATATGGAGAAATCAAATGAGTGGGATAACTTTTATGGGTAGAAACAATTATTTCAGGTAAAATGTATGAAAAAATGGGTGAAAAATATTTTTTTCAAGGAATTTGCTGAAATAAACGTTTTAGAATTATGAACCAAGATATATTCAATTGAACTTGACAAATGTTTTACTTTGAACATGTATGTAACAACTTTATGGCGCTCTGCTAAAGAAGCACTGTGTTTTGAAATAAAGTGCCATTAATAACAAAACCATATGAATTGCAGAAATTTGGATACTTTCAGAGGGTATTCGCTATTAATTTCTGAAACTTTTACATCTTTAGTAATGATTTATACCAAAACTAAACAGCTACAAGGCTGTTTGATTTTTTACCTCAATGTCACACTTTGACTTCATTTTTTTGAACTTCACCCCTATGCTGTATCATACATAAAATTAATCGTTTTCAACATTCCTTTTGCTGTCTTCAGCAGCTTTTGAAGTGCATGACCTTAACATTTTGTCGTTTGGGAAAGGGTTAACCCACTACCAAATGACAAAAATTTTAGGGCGGTCCAAATTGAAAGATTCTGCAGATGACAATTTCAAGTGAAAGGAGTCTTTAATTTTTAGTTCTCTTTGGATGGAAAACATTGTGGGAAATGAAGAAATTGCTTGTCACAAGCAATTTCTTCATTTTTCACGATGTTTTCCATGGCCATTATTTTGTTGGGAATCAAAAAGAGTCATTGTGTAGTAGTGGGTTAAGGAGATCGTGAAGAAGGCGAGTAAACAAAAACATTCTAAAACCAAAATCAATCAACCTTGTAGTTTAATTGCAGGAGCAGATCGTAGATTCACTTAAGGAGATCGTTAAGGAGGCGAGTAAACAAAAATGGTACCTAGACAGACTTATCTCCCTTGTTATAGAAGAGTCACCATGGTTACTCGACGAAGTGGACTCATCCATCGATAACATTCCACTCACTAACACCTCTGAAGAAGAGTTCTGTTGAAGATGTTAACCCATTACCACACAATGACTCTCTTTGACTCCCCAAAAGATAATGGCTTTGGAAAACATTGTGGAAAATGAAGGAATTGCTTGTGACAAGCAATTTCTTCATTTCCCACAATGTCTTCTACCAAACATGCCCAAAGGATTTTAAATTTCATTAAATTTTAATTGTTGTCTGCTACATCTTTGAATTTGGACCTGTCAAGAATTTGCCGTTTGGGAAAGGGTTAAAATGATTTTCATTGAGAAGTATTTGGAATGATACATTTTACATGAAATGTGTATTTAACCATTGGATCAATGTTTCTAGCATAGACAGCTGAATATGTAGCATTAACAAACAAATGTATTTCAATCCGGGATTCTATATGGATCCCTGACATGTGGATTTTTTATGCCTTGCTGATTCAAGAAATGCCAAAAACTCGTAGTTAAGTGCATTAGCTTTTGTAATATAACTGAAAAATTGTCAAATATGGTGTACAAGGGCGTAGCACCCATTACACATAATACGCATGTGCGTAATGTAAAAAAAATCGCAAATGGGTCACAGTTTGCTTTTTAGCTCACCTGAGCACGAAGTGCTCGAGGTGAGTTATTGTGGTCACTTTTTGTCCGGCGTCCGTCCGTCAACATTTGGGGTTTTTACACTCTAGCATACACAAAAGTTAGGCAATCTTGATCAAACTTGGTCAAAGCAAGTAGGGCCATAAGTTCTCGGACAAGTTCGATTATGGGCCTGATTGGACCAGAATGTGCTGAGTTATCTGCCCTTGAATGTCAAAAAATGCTGTTTTTAAGTTTGTTTACACTCTAGCATCTACAATTATTGATCAATCAAGACAAAACTTGAACATAATGTTGGAGACTATAAGATCTCGGATGAGTTTGATTTTCAGTCTGATCTGACTAGAAAGACGAGAGCTATGTGCCCTTGAATTGGACAAAATTGCCATTTTTGGTCGTTTTCGACCTTGTTTACACTCTAGAATCTACAATTATTAACAAATTAAGACAAAACTTGGACACAATGTTGTAGACTATAAGATCTTAGATGAGTTCGATTTTCAGTCTGATCTGATTAGAAAGTCTAGAGTTATGTGCCCTTGAATTTGACAAAATTGCCGTTTTTGGCTGTTTTCGACATTGTTTACACTCTAGAATCTACAATTATTGACCAATGAAGACAAATCTTGGACACAATGTTGGGTAGCATAAGATCTCGGATGAGTTTGATTTTCAGTCTGATCTGATCAGAAAGTCAAGAGTTGTGTGCCCTTGAATTTGACAAAATTGCTGTATTCGGCCGTTTTCGACCTTGTTTACACTCTAGAATCTACAATTATTGACCAATGAAGACAAATCTTGGACACAATGTTGGATGCATAAGATCTCGGATGAGTGTGATTTTCAGTCTGATCTAATCAGAAAGTCTAGAGTTATGTGCCCTTGAGTTTGATAAAATTACCATTTTCGGCTGTTTATGACCTTGTTTACACTCTAGAATCTACAATTATAAATCTATCAAGACAAAACTTTAACACAATGTTGGAGACCATAAGATCTCGGATATGTTTGATTTTTAGTCTGATCTGACTAGATAGGCGAGAGTTATGTGCCCTTGAATTTGATAAAATTGCCTTTTT
The DNA here is from genome assembly GCA_963680895.1 of Fragum sueziense. Lineage (NCBI taxonomy): Eukaryota > Metazoa > Mollusca > Bivalvia > Cardiida > Cardiidae > Fragum > Fragum sueziense. The sequence continues at coordinate 44,961,828 of OY804603.1, forward strand.
GGGCTGTTGTCGACCTTGTTTACATTCTAGAATCTACGATTAGTAATCAATCAGGACAAATCTTTGGCACAATGTTTGAGAAAATAAGATCTCAGATGAGGTTGATTTTCAGTCTGATCTGACCATAAAGACGAGAGTTATGTGCCCTTGAATTTGATAGAATTGCCATTTTTGGCTGTTTTTGACCTTGCTTACACTCTAGAATCTACAATTGTTTGATAAAAAACAATGTTGGGCACCATAAGATCTCGGATGAGTTTGATTTTCACAACGTTATTGACCATAAGTTCATATTCAGTCTTAAAGTCATAAATGTTGATTGAATTGAGCAAAAGTGTTGCTTATATCATTTTGGTTCAGGTGAGCGATATAGGACCATCATGGTCCTCTTGTTATCATTTTGAGGTATACTTTTGCTGTTTTGTGTCTCAAAATGCAGAGAATGCACGAAAACAAGTCTTACAAATCAAATTTTCTCGGGGGAGACCCTGAACTCCCTTAAGAGCTGGGATACCCCCATTCGTACTCTCCACTCTCGGGCCTAAGGCTCTTGTGCGTAATACAAATTTATGTCTGGCTACACCCATGGTGTAAACCCCCATTAGAATTTGTCTGTTGGTGCAAATATACATGTCTTCCTGCATATAATTTGTTTGTTGTAATTACAGGTTGTTGTTATTGTTTTGACTTTTACTTGGAAAATTATTGTTCTTAATAAAACAGAAGTATTCCAATTTCTAATGTAATAGAAGCACTAAAACTACTGCTTTGCAAGATATTTGTCTTCGTTTTATGTGTTCTGATAACACTGTGGTTTAAAATGATAATCAACATGTTGATTTTATACTCTTTCCCAAACAATGCCAGTCTTTGATATTACCAAAGTAGTAAGCTTTAGAAAGCTTACATAAAAAGAATGAAGAGAATGTTGTTCTATACTATGATAAACAAATGAGCCAGTATCTGGAAAAACTTCCCTTAAGGTATTTAAGAACAACATGGTTCCAGATCAGCCTGCGTATACACGCAGTCTGATCATAAACCATGTTGTTCTCCAATAGCTTCTTCATGACATGTAGCAACCGTAAGAGAGCAGCTTATATATCTGCCAGTCTCCACTTAGACTCAGGCTGGTTTTAAAACATGACTTTCTCGAATGCTGGACATCTTTCCAGATCCTGCCTCAGATATTTATGCCCCCTTTCGAAGAAAATGGGGGTATATTGTTTTGCAAGTGTTGGTCGGTCGGAATGTCGGTCGGTCGGTCCGTATGTCGGTCGGTCTGTCCGTAGACCAAACCTTGTCCGGAGCATAACTCGAAAAGTATTAAAGGTAGAATCATGAAACTTCATAGGTGGATAGATCTCATTATGGAGAGGTGCAGTGCACAAGAACCGTAACTCTGCTGATCAAATTTTTTGAGTTATTGCCCTTTATTGATTTTATAACTTGATTTTTGTCCGGAGCATAACTCAAAAACTATGTTAGGTAGAATCATGAAACTTTACAGGTGAATAGATCTCATTATGGAGAGGTGCAGTGCACAAGAACCGTAACTCTGCCGATCAAATTTTTTGAGTTATTGCCCTTTGTTGATTTTCAAACTTGATTATTGTCCGGAGCATAACTCAAAAAGTATGTAAGGCAGAATCATGAAACTTAATAGGTAGATAGATCTCATTATGGAGAGGTGCAGTGCACATGAACCGTAACTCTGCTGATCAAATTTTTTGAGTTATTGCCCTTTGTTGATTTTCAAACTTGATTATTGTCCAGAGCATAACTCAAAAAGTATGTAAGGTAGAATCATGAAACTTAATAGGTGGATAGATCTCATTATGGAGAGGTGCAGTGCACAAGAACCGTAACTCTGTCGATCAAATTTTCTGAGTTATTGCCCTTTGTTAAGTTTATAACTTGATTCTTGTCCGGAGCACAACTCAAAAAATATGTAAGGTAGAATCATGAAACTTTACAGGTGAATAGATTTTATTATGGAGAGGTGCAGTGTACAAGAACCGTAACTCTGCCAATCAAATTCTTGCAGTTATTGCCCTTTGTTGATTTTTACACTTAATTCTTAACCTTGCCTATATCTCATGTCCTTTTACTCATACAGCCTTGATATCTCACACATAGATACCTTCTATCAACATCGTTCAGATTTAACCATGACCTTGGACCTTGTGACCTTGACCTTGGAGTTTGACCAATTTTGAAAAAATTAAACCCGGCAAATATCTCATGACCTTTTACAAATACAGCCTTGATATTTCACACATGGACACATCTTACCAAGACCTTTCATGATTGACCATGACCTTGGACTCTATGACTTTCACCTTGGAGTTTGACCTACTTTTGAAAAACTTTAACCTGACCGATATATCATGTCCTTTTACACATACAGCCTTGATATTTGACACATGGAAACCTCCGACCAAGACCTATCACATACAACTATGACCTTGGACCATGTGGCCTTGACCTTGGAGTTTGACCTACTTTTAAATAAATTAAACTGGGCCTATATCTTATGTGCTATTACACATACAGCCTTGGTATTTCACACATGGACACATTTTACCAAGACCTTTCACATTTGACCATGACCTTGGACCTTGTGACCTTGACCTTGGACTTTGACCTACTTTAAAAAAACTTTAATCTAGCCGATATATCATGTCCTTTTACACATACAGCCTTGGTATTTCACACATGGACACCTACGACCAAGACCTTTCACATTTGACCATGACCTTGGACCTTGTGACCTTGACCTTGGTGTTTAACCTACTTTAATAATACATTAATCTGGCCTATATTTCATGTCATTTTACATTTACAGCCTTGATATTTCACACATGGTCACTTCCAACCAAGATATTTCACTTTTGACCATGACCTTGGACCTTGACCTTGGAGTTTGACCTACTTTTAAAAAAAAAACTTAAACTAGGCCTATATCTCATGTCCTGTTACCTATACAGTCTCAATATTTTACACATGGACACGACCTACCAAGACCTTTCACATTTGACCATGACCTTGGCCTGTATTTCATTGACCTTTGATTTTTACATACTTTTAGAAATCTTTAACATAGCCTTTATCTTATGTCCTATTACACCTACAGCCTTGATATTTCACACATAGACACCTCCTACCAAGACCTTTCACATTTGACCATGACTTTGAATATTGCAACCTTGACCTTGGAGTTTGACCTACTTTTAAAAAGACTGAAACCAGGCATATATATCATGTCCTTTTACTCCTACAGCCTTGATATTTCACACATGGACACCTCCAACCAAGACCTTTCACATTTGACCATGACCTTGACATTTGGCCTACTTGTAAAAACTTTAACCTGGCCTATGTTTCATTTTACTTTTAAATATACAGCTTTGATATTTCACACATAGACACCTCCTACCAAGACCTTTCATATGTGACCATGACCTTGGACCTTGTTAACTTGACCTTGGACTTTGACCTACATCAAATTTAGGCCCTTGAGGGGGCATATATGTTTTACAAACATCTCTTGTTAGTGTTGTATAATGTTTATATGGCTGTCAGCAACACATTTTATTTTGGACTAGTCTGAAGTTTTGTCAGTCCATTACCACATAAAGAATACCTCTGATGCACCACAAGTTAAAGGCTTTGTATAAACATTGTTAAATGTGAAGTAATTGCTTGTAACAAGTAATTTCTTAATTTCTATAATGATTTCTATCCAAAATAACCTAAAATGTAGAAAATGGATTCACTGTAAATTGTGGTCTGCAACATCTTTGAATTTGGACCAGTCTAAAACTTTGCCATATGGTAATGGGTTCAAAGGGAAAGGACTGGCTAAGATCTGATTGCAGAATCATTTGGTATGCGATTGTTGATCTTCGTCAATGATTCCCATTATGATCAAAGTAGAAAAGTATGACCAAGTGACTTGTCAAAAAAGGCCTCAGACAACATTAAGAGGATGAAGAATATGCTAAAAACAGAATCTTCACCCTTTCTCTAGATGCTTTCTGAGCTGTTGGATTAAAGTATTTATTAGGTAGTTATATTTTAATTGTCTGCAGAATCTGTCAATATGGACCACCAAATAAACTCCTGTTTTGCAAAGTGTTGATTTATTTATTGTGTTGGGATGGGTTATATTTGATATTTTTGATACCATTGTTGTATTCTCGGTGATAGTATTCTAGTCATTTTTATGTGAACTGTTTTGTGTTTTATGTAAGGTCTTAGTTATTTTGAAATATGATTTAACCATTTCCCAAATAAGATCTGGTTTTGATGTCCTAAGTAGGGGTTGTTTGGGGAAATATTGATAGAAAAGAAAAAAGTTCTAATAATCACCGTAAGGCCAAAGGAGAAAATACTGATTATGATCATTTTCTTCTTTTGTCTAAATGTTTTCCATACCTTTTCTATAAGGGACGTCAAAACCAGGTATTGTAACGTTTTTGAAAGGGTTCTGTAAAAAAGATCACAATTAATTTTGTTGCAATTAGCACATTTTAAGCAAACTTTCGGACATAGTCACATTGTTACCACCATTGTATCCTTTTCTCACACTGTTTACAAATAATTTCTTTTGATATTAAAATTGGGACTATGTGTTAAAAGGGGGGGGGGATAAATTTCAGTTTCATTGTAGTAATAGATGTATATGTAATATACTGAGAGGCAAAAGAAAGTATACACCTTTTGTTTGTCAATATCTCGCTTATTTTCCATCATATTGACTCAAAATTTTGTACATTTCATTTCTACCCATAGACCAATAATACAGTGTTAATACATTTCAGCTAAAATTGCTTGCTTACCCATACTGTTGTCACATGCCGATTTTGCAAACTTTGCACGTGCGACTTAGTGAATCATCACATATTGCTGTTAATCCGTTTTTAATTTCTTCATTCTTTATCACAACAAATCACAACGTTAAATTTTCTCTAACATTAAAACACAATTATCACTGGTTGGTTGAATTTGATCAATATGTCTCTTTTTTGCAATAAGACCCATTTTTCTATGACGCAGCATGATGCGAAAGAAACATGATACTCTATACACTTAATCAGGTAGCTAGGAACATTCTGCGCAATTCTTATCAAAATCCGACAAAAAATCTAGAAGAAGTTATGTCAGATAACTTGTTTGTATCAAGCCCCCTTTTGCCGTGACGCATCGTAATATGGAAAAGCACTAACAATGTACGCTGGTTTCTAGGTGAGTAGGCACATTCTGTAAAAAATTTACCCAAATCCGTCCATAAATGTAAGGGTTGTCTCAAAGTGAATACTTGCATTAATTCATTGATTTAAGTCCCTTTTTCGATGACGCTGTTTGATATGAAACACATTTGCAACGGAAAAAGGACAGACAGACCGATAGGCGGACAAGGTTACATCAATAAACGACCACCTTCGACGAGGTTTAAAAATCGTTCATAGTCTGTTAATCGTTTTCTCAGAAAACGTGGTAGAACCAGGGTGTATACTTATTTTTGCCTCTCAGTATATATCTTTATTTAGGCATTGTGTCCGTATGTTCTGTTCATATGCAATTGTGTTCAAATACCATTTGTAAAGAGTTTATTATAATTAAGTGTTTTCTTATACATATTTACATGGAGAAATATATCTATTGCATTTTAACATTGTTACCTTATGTTTTTCACCGTTATCGGCAGAGAAAAGCTTGAAGCACAAGGGTTGTTTGTTCGATCTCAAATAATATTTTAAGCCATTACCAAAGGATAAAATTTTAGATTCGTGTCAGTTCAAAGATGTTATAGACAATTTCAAGTTACTACAATTGTTTTTCGTGTTTTCCGTAGAAAATATAGTCGGAGATGGGAAAAAAAGCTTATCACAAACTATTACTTCATTTCAACAATGTTTCCGAAAGCCATTATCTTGTGTGCACCAACAAGTGTCATTATTTTGGAATGGGTTAAATTGGATTATCATCTCTCTTAACCTTTCCCAAACGACAAAATTTTAGACAGGTCCAATTCAAAAGCTGCTTCAGACGACAAAATGGATGTTCATAAAGATTGAAATTTGTGTGTGATATAGCCAAGAAAGTATAGAGATAAAAGGAGAAACTGCTGGTTATCAGCAGTTTCTTCTTTTGTTTCAATGTTTTCCAAAGTCTTTATCTCTTGGGGAGTCAAAAAGAGTCACTGTGTGGTAATGGGTTAATATGGATTATCATCTCTCTTAAATAAGATATTGGCTGTTAATATGTTGTAAAAGTTTATTCAATCAATGAGTGGAAACTCGGTACTTTATGATAAGCGACCAGCTACCCACAAATACATCATTGCTAAAGCTAAGTGTTTTATACACCTACAGGATCGTACTTTCTATAATGTTATGGTCCGAGTCGTCCATCTGGTCGTCTGTCTGTCCATCCGTTTGTGCGGAACTTGTACAGTTTTATCCCATTACCGGATGACAAAATTTTAGACTTGTCCAAATTCAAAGATGTTGCAGACGACAAATTAAATGGAATTTAACACTTTGTGGTCTTATAGGGTAGAAAAAATGTGGAAAATGAAGAAATTGCTTGTCACAAGCAATTTGTCCATTTCCAAGTTATGTTTCCCAAGCCATATATCTTGTGGGGAGTCAAAAAGAGTCAATGTGTTGGAATGTGTTAATCGGAATTTGATCAAGCTTGCTACAATGGATTTCCGCGATGTCTAGTTGTGCATACCGCTTATGGAATTCAGATAACTCTTCTCGTTCTTCAGATATATCTGATTTAGAATTACCTGATTTTGAAAAATGAAATGCCCAACTTCGCTGACAAGCCCATTTCGGGCTTCTTCGCGAAACATTTTACATATAAAACTCGGAAAATTGACTATTAAGCACCAATATTGCGTTAAGCTATTTCCCAAACAAAACCTGGTTTTGATGTCGATGTTACAAAAGACTTCAGAAAACATTGAGGGAAAAGCAAATGGTTATATTTCTTTCGCTTTATTGTATACACAAGATAACTGACATGGCAGAGCATCTCTAGCTAATAGCTAGAGATGCTCAGCCTGGTCATTTATCGTGAGCTATACACAAGTCAATTTCACCAACAGCCGTTTTCCATTTGCGTCACTTTTCAAATTGGAACAGTCCAAGTATTTGTCCTTGGGAAGTTAGTAAAGCACGTGCTAAATTTTCAATAAGAACGAGGAGCGTTGTCACTGGTGGTGAACTCGGACAAAGCGAGGAACATTTTTCATGAACACAAGGTACAGATACTTCATGTTTAAATGCGCGTTTAAAAACCAGTTTTACTAGTTTGAGCATGTACACAACGATTTGCACGTGTTTATCCGCCCAAAACAATATGGACGAATTGGAGAGACACTTAGAGGCTATTGTAATTTTTGTTATTTCATTTCTCTGACTGATTCTGAAGTTGGTATTACAATTCTTGGAGTAGAAGTTTTTTTCCGATGTGAAAATCGTAGTTAACGTTTTTTGAAGGGGACTTGTACGGTTTATTCATGACACCGTGAACATTTTCAATGGCTGTTCGAATTGCAATGACTTTTGTCCTAACAATAGAATGGGTTTTCGGTTAAATATGGATAAATCGTAGGTGTTGTTATAAAATCCCGTAACTACAGCTTCAATAAAGTTGAGTTTGTGACGTTTTAGATTTACACCGACGAAGCATTAGTGTTTGTCCGAAAAAACGTCACTAGGTCTATATATAGGAGATAAAAATTATTCTTTTTCAAAGACGAATAAATGGTATACAATAATCATTTCCAAAACAATAGGCCTATCTGGTATTGCAGCCCCCAATTAGAAGGCTTTCAGTAATGACCACCATATAGAAAGTGCTTCGTTTGTCCGTCCGTCCGTTTTTCTACCCGTCCGCCAAGTTCTCTAGCTGACTGCTCTTGGTGTCAAAATACATTAATTTATTATGTTGAGAGTTAAAATGTGTGTACTAAATAAGAAAATATGAAAGGAAAATATTAAGAAAAAAAGTGTCAAATTATTTTCAGTATAGATCTATTCTTCTTTTGATTCAATGTTTTTCCAAACCTTTCTAAATGGGGGAAACTGTTTCGGAAATACATAGTGTATTTCATTGCTTCGTCTTTGAATATGGATCAATTTTATCAAGAAAGCAGTGATTAATTTCGGACTACGATGGCATTCCGTAAATGTAAATGCAAAACGTCGCAACTAGAGCTTGTTTGAAGCTGTAGTTACGACATTTTATACCAATACCAACGGTTTATAAAAACAGAACAGTAACCAAGTCTATTTTAGCACACAATTGATTGCCATAACCGATATCTCTTATTCATGTGTTCTTCCTATTGATGAGTGAAACATTTTAACCCTTTCCAAAACAATGATTTTGACGTAATCTGTCAACAATAATATTGGGGAAAATACAAAAGTCGGAATGCATAGCGACGAAAATTCTCCTGAAAACTGTCTGAAAGTTTTTTGGACTGTCATATTTACAAAGTCATTGTACATTAAGTATTAGTGTGGCCTTTCGAAGCAGAACTTAAAAAATATATAAACATAGGTATAAGAATTAAATATATAGAAATAGGAAAGTTCCACCGTCCTAAATTAAAGAAATCACCATGGAAACATGCCACATGCGTATAATAATATACACAAAAATATGCTAATTTCAATTTTGATTTTAGTTTGTATATCCTATTGGACATTGTATTGTTAAGAGGTTAAACTGAAAATTGAAAAAGTAGAAGTTGTATGACAATAAGCTATACGTTCTTCAACGCCAATTACACAAAACGCGGGAACAACGTCGTATTGTTTGGCGGCGATGTTATAAAGTCATGAAAACAGATCATGAACGTAAACTTTTGTTTCAGGAGAAATGTAGTGAAACGTCTTTTTTAACATTTTATCTTCCAGAAATCTAAAATATTGAAACAAATGGATTTAATCATATTAGCACAAATATACTCCCCGTCATAAGAAAGTAGCCACCTGTCTAATGCAAATGGTCGCCAATTTTAGAATTATTCATAAATGTACCGAAATAAATACAAGATATTGAAGCATGGCAAGTAAATCAAAAACAGTCGAATTACCCCATTAATTAGACTGTTTCGATTTTCTTGCCATGCTACAATTTTGAGACGATTCCAACACATCCAACGTCTACACGTGACGTCATTCCGACAAGACAACCATTATCGGGACTACTACCTGTGAAATCGACAGAAAAAGGCAAACGTTACAGAAAGATTGCTTCCTGGGTTGAGTTCTATCAGCAGTAGAGGCTGATTAACGTATTAGACCATCCGTTTCAGACGTCTTGCGATACCCATAGTCTTGCTACGATGTTATTGACAACATTACCTTCAGTGGTTTAGACAGCATCTATTGTTTTCTAAGGACAATTGCATAGCATGTATTAATACCAACGGTGTTCTCACTCGAAAATGTCTTGTAAACGCGAATCTTATCCTTATCCACTTTCAGGAATTGTTACGGTAATAACAAGTATAGTGATAAATTGACAATTATTGAAAGTAAAAGATTAAATGTGCATTTGTAAAATTTTATTCATGTACCGCATGCAATCAAGGTGTTAATTAAAAAGGAAATGCGCACTGTTAACTTTTCCCGTTAGTATACTTTAGAATGCATGCCCGTAGAAAGCAATTCCATATGGGCCCTGTCTAGTCCAGTGTCTAATATTCGGGGGTGGGGGGGAACTAAATTAGATTTGCCATAAGTTTTAAATGTGAAATGATGAAAATTCGGCATTTTTGCCAACTATGAGGGGGGGGGGGTGGCTCCAGAGTCCCCCTGTTCGTACGGACCTGGGATGTGTGAAGCAGTGGATCCACCTTAGAATAAATGGTGATAATGGTAATGACAAATATTACAGTATAGATCTGGAAACGTTCATTTAGGCTTTTGCGACCAACATGGATCCAGATCGGACTTTGCATGTGCACTGTCTGATCAAGATCCATCTTGTTCTCATTTAATAGCTTATTCTCCACCTGTACCAAATTTAAGAAGGCATAACGAAAATCTTACCGGTGAAACACCAAGGTAACGATAAAAATGATGATGATGATGATGATGATGATGCGATATTACCGAATAAATGTTTAAATGTGCCGTTAAGTCCAGTGCAATCGATTAATTTATCAAACATGTGCTCATAAAACACCGTAGCTGGAAAAGATAACATCGCAAACATGCTGTAACGTTGTCACGAAGAAACCGCACAATGATTTTCAATGACATGACACCGATTACTGCCATTTACAGCCTTTATTTGTACATTTATATGTCTTTTTTGTATACTTGCAATGCAAATAGATAAACACAAACAGTGATATCGTACCATTTCGTTCGGGCGATTAAGATCAACCCACATGATCTCAATATGCGCTTTGTGCACTTGCAATCCGTTTATACCATTTGAAAATAATGATCGATAAAACTGATATTTTCGTGCGTATTATAAATCATATCTACATACCTTAGTAACTTCCATTTGAGTGCATCCTTTAAAAAAAAGACGGAAAAAGAAGTAAAACAAAATGCCACGTGTATTGTTTACAAAAATCCGTATGTGCAATGAAGTATCTGTACCTTGTGTTCATGAAAAATGTTCCTCGCTTTGTCCGAGTTCACCACCAGTGGTTGTTCAGTATGCATGTTTTACTCGATGGGTAACCCACGTGACTTTTTGAAAGCGTTCACATCGAAAAGTTGTCGGATTTAAGAGGGACATTCCTGATCCTGACGCACTCTGCAACGCACCCCATTGTTTCTTCAAACATTCAAGGTATTGATTTTGAATGTTTGGGAAAAACACGGGATTTGGTGCGGAGTGAAATAAACCGGGAATGGCCCTCGCAAAGGCGCGTACGGTGCAAATTATCTCGTTACAATTCGCAGAGTATAAGCTGAGAAATAATACAAAACGTAGCCTACTTTAAGCAGACGATTTTTCGGCGTGAGCGCTTCCCAAAAGTCACGTTACCAACCGTCACGGGGTATAACCTGAAGTTCGTAACTGCAGTTACGCACGTCCAATATGGCGGAGGGACAAAAAGTTGAGTTTTACAAGCATCGATTTCAGGCACTATGTCAATGCATTTGATATATTTTTTGACGAACTTGATCAATAATAGGCCTAACCATGTTAACAATGTCACACTCTCTTTATTCTGACATATTTATTTAGTAGGCCAATATCAGAGCTCGAAAAAATCGCATGTTGTGCGTAACTGTAATACATGAAGTTAGTAACTGTGTCATTGCATTTCTTAAATGACGTGCGTAACTTATTATGAATTATATACATGCAACTCTAGGTCTCGTGCTTTCCGTCATCCATATTAAAAAGGGGGAAAAGTTTTCGTTTTTGTTATCATTAGGCTTCCAGACCATTATCGGTAATCTTGAGTAAAGGGTGTTATTATTTGGAAAAAAATTTGTTAATCTTGAATATATGGAAGTTTTGCTAAAATGTCTTATCTTTGGTGTAAAGATACGGTGGTTACGAAGTTATTCGCACAGTCTTACAGTTTATGACCTTTCCCGGCGATTGTGATATGAGCTAATAATGTCCGCTATTTGGGTCTGGACTGTGTCGATCAGTACTGATTCACTGACGCATATCAATTGGGTCCCCTATTAATTAACCTGAAAAAGGGTGTTTTAGTTTACCAAAAGTTAGGTATCGGTGAAAAAGGAATTATTTGTCTCCAGCGGTTATCTCCCTTGATGCTTCGATCCTGGGAAAGTTCTTTCCCTTGATAAAACTGCCGCCATTATGAAATATTAGGAAAAAATGTCAACAAAGAAAGCCTGCTATCGATAAACTCATTTTGAGTTATGATAAGAGAGCAAGTGAAAAAAAAAAAAAAAAGACATGGAAGGCAAAACATTGCGTGAAAAGGAAAAATACTTGGTGCATCAAAATTGTTTGTCCTGCTTATCTCGAATCAGAGAAAACTCGGATTACCTTTTCGGGTAGACTAGGCAAATATATTGTTTCGTGTATATATTCTTATCGATTGTTCATTATGTCGTTAAAAGGCTGCTGAATGGCATAGCATTCTTTCCATGTAAGCAAAAAGTTGTCTAATAAAAGGAAAACTCTTCGTACCCAAACCATTTCGTACCATAGTTAACTTTCGTTGAATGGTTTGGCCATTTCGTATCATATTTTGTACCATATGTTTATGATTATGTACAATCTTATTATTTATTCAGTACCTGATGGAATATTGAGCAGAGTTTTCCCTTGACTTTTGCTAGAGGGGGTCATTATGTCCCCATTGTCTTCAAATTACATGCCCTGGGGGTCATGCCTATTGTCACATTGTTTCTTCATGTCCCTGCTGATAATTTTTAGAGGGTCATTTGAGTTAAAACTGTGCCAAAACGCATAATTTTGTGCAGAAGAATGGAAGATAAAAGTGTCGTGGGAACTCATTAGAATGGTCTCGTTGACATGATACAAATGAGTACCCACAATATAGGGTTTGAATTAAGGATAAAAAATCTAGAATGTATTCACCCCCTCATACTTGTTGCTCTGGTTAATCTATAGAGTCAATCAACTTTTGTCAAATGTCAGAAATTATATTGGCTGAGCCGGGGCTTGAACCTGTGTCCCCTGGGTTGTAACATGTTAGACGCCAATATTACAGACTGAGCTAATCAGTCCAATTTGAAAGCTTAGCACTACAGATTATCATCATTTCATATTGGATTTTGATACAATTAAGATTTGTATGTACAATACAGCACAGAAAATAATATAGGAAAAAGAGTAAAATGTTTATCAGTATTTTGTTATTTTGCCTCAATAATTTTCCAAGGCATTTCTAAATAGGATGTGCATGATAGCTCAGGCAGTATCGTCGGAGTCTGTGTCAATCCAGGGGTCAAGATTTCAAACCCCAGCTCCGAATGATAATCCATTCTGTCATTTGACAGTCACTAAAGTCATTTGTCTCACACCAATGGGTCGGATTCTTCTATGTCAGAGAGCAGTTGAAGGCTCAGTTTGGAAATTGTGATAGTACCGGTATGAGAAATACCTGGTATCCATGGTTAGGTGCTCCATCAACCACAATATGGCCATAGCACTTGAAACGGCTATAAACCCAAATAATTATAAATCACATCTAAATGGGACATCAAAACAAGGCCTTGTTTGGGATTGGGCGATAAAGCATTAAGATTTGGTTTTGATCAGCAAGTAAATAAAACGACCCAATTATTCAGTTTATTGTTGATTGTTTGTTTGTGTCATTGTTTGTCACAACATTTCATAAATAAAGTTTTGGAAAATATTTAAAAGAAGAAAATGCTGCTGCAGTTCAGCATATATTATTCTCCATTTTCCTCAATACTTAATTAAGTCAAGATTTCCAAGTCATGTCAAAGAGAATTCTCATCCTGAAGGTGTAATATTACTTTCTAATCTGCAACTATATGAAAAAATCAAATTGGAACTATCTAGATTTCTTGGATTTGCTTGGGAAATATAGCAAAAGAAGCAAGATACAATTTACTGCTTTTCAACGAAAACCTCGTAACTGCAGCTTAAAACAATCTGCAATTATGAGGTTTTTGTTGAGTAGCAGCAATATGTAAATATGGATTGAACTTATGTTTTTATTGAATTTCTTTTCAGAAATGAAAACATCATTGAAATGTGGATTCTGTAGATACTGTCCAGAGGTAAATATGACAGTGTATTGTTTTTTGAGCTTTTGAGGAAAAAAGCTACTTGTAAATTGTTGCTAAATCAAATTTTAAAGTGACATAGGAGCACAATCATGTTTACCACTATATAGATCAGAGTTGAATTTCAACTAGCATACTGTCAATTTGCTAGTCAAAAATGAAAATTTCTATTGTTCTTTTTCTGCAACAAATTTTTTTTTTTTTGCAACAAGATTTTTTTGCAAGTGAAACGAATTTTAAAAGAGAAAATAAGATTTCATTGCAAATGCACATTTCTTTGTGGCGTAATGGTGATATTATGATTGTTCATCATGTTTGACAGTTTTCTTGCATGTTAGTTTATCTTTGTGCTAGTGGTTTCAAAAGCCACTTGCAAAATTTTGCTAGATTTAGTCAAATTTTTAGGGAAATTAAATTCTAGCCCTGACTTTTAGCCAATTTATGTTTTCTGCTTCTTGTATCACCTGCACCAATCAAGTTTATAACATTTACACATTGAAAAGGGCATTCATGGCTTCAATTGAACTTTCAATATTTTTCTTCATGAAATACACATTTCAATTTTGAAATATTGAGCGATAATGTCATTTTTATTTCCCTGTATTGAAATTGTCACTTTTGTCTGTCTGTTTGTTCATCAATCTGTCTGTCAATCATTCTGTCCATCCGAAAACATTGGCCATTTCAGGGGCATTTATGTTTCACAAACACATCTTGTTTGATCTAGTCTTGCTTGTATATGCACATGAAGACTTGTGAGAAAAGGTGATTTGGTGGGAGCCAAAATCTCACTCTCAATGCAAAGTCGATTGTTTTGAGCTTCAACTGTGATTGGGCCGAGACCCGACAGCTCAGTCGGTAACATCGGGTCTGTCTATCCAGGGGTTGCAAATTCAAACACCGGCGGGGCTAGTATCCATTCTGACATGTGACAAAAGTCATTTGTCTCTCCTTAATGGATGTGAATCATCTATGTGAGACAGCAGCTGGAGGCTTGGTTTGGATATTGCAGTGGTACTGCAGAGAGAAATACTAGAAACCCATGGTTAGGTGCTCCATCTGTTGCGATATGACCATAGCAGTTGAAAACAATGTAAAACCCCATTAAAACAAATCAACTATGATTGGGGTTTATTTGTTGCAAGGCATGTGACTGTCATTTCATCATAATTGTACCTTTCTATATGTTGCACAAGGTAAAGGTTTTGAAAAGCATTGAGAAAAAAGAAAAGAAATGGTTGTTAAAAACAATTTCTTTATTATTCACAATATTTTCTACCCAGAAAGACCTCCTTAAACTGTTTTCTTCGCCATCTTTGTATTTGGACCAGTCTAAAATTTTGATGCCTGATGAATGATTAATTTATGCATGCTTACAGCTGCTGAAAAATACAGATTTTGAAATGTATCTCCTTTGTAATGACACATTTCTATAATGTGGTCAATTTAGAATGGTATTATAGTACTTGAATGCTAAATCGTTTACTGAATTATGTGTTTTCATCTCTTTGCAGGTGACCAGTTTATTGCTGTGAAAAATTTCAAAACAGTGAAGTCCTAAAGAACAAAGGAACATTGAGAGTTTCCCAAGTGTGGTCTATTGATACAAGATTGACTGTACATTGTACTTTGAAATAAATTACCTGAATATGAATGTGTTGTTTTGTTATTCAGAGCAACAGATAAGATGGTTTATGGGTTTTCATATGCAATATTTCATAATTTGTTCATCAGAAACCCATGCTGTTGGTATTCAATAGAATCATCTCTTTTAGGCGGTTCAAATTAGTAACCACAACATTTGGTTTGGATTTGAAATTATAACAAATTAAGAATGGTTTCACCCCTCTTTTCTGTTGCTCTGGTTATTTAAATTCCAATACTTTCCCAAACATGAGCTGATTTTGAGAACCTAGGTAGAAAATAGTTTTTTGAAACATTGAGAGAAAAGAAGAAAGTGCTTGTGATCAGCAAGTTCTCCTTTACTATCATTTTTTCAATATTTTGTGAAACATTAGAAGTTTACATTGTTTGTGTCAACATTTCTTGTTGCTGTAACTCCTTTCAAATTTGGATGAACTTAAGGTAGTCCACCCCTAATGCGATTTGCACGTCATCAGAATTATGCCGCATGCGGGTGACATTGCAAACATTTGGCAATGGAACTTTTCACCGCCGAATGTTTACGACCGAGTCCGAATAGCTTCGGATACGTATCGACGTCGCTCGGAGTTATCCGATATTTTCTGAATCTCAAAATGGCCACATTATGGGTACTCTACTTTAACGTTTGGCTTTTTGGAAAGGGTTACATGTAATGTTTCCTCAAAAAATGTTGCCCACTTTTCATGTGTTTTGGAAAAAAGAAGAATATGCTGACCCTCTGGATTTACGCCTCCAGAAACCCAAATCGCTCACTTTATTCAGAGCTACAGACAAGATGGGCAATGGATTTTCAATATACAATATTTCATAAGCTGCTCATCAAAATCCATGTTGTGGGTTGGCTACTCATTGGAAGAATCTCATGGAGACATTCAAATGAGTACCTACAACACATGGTTTGGATTTGAAACATCAATTTTAGGATGGTTTCAACCCCAAGCGCGGATCCAGGTATTTTTCCCAGGGGAGGTTTCCGATCTTCAGCCCCTTTTTTCGCCAAATTCCAGAGGGGGGGGGGGGGGGTCAGGCCCCTGACTACCCCTGGATCCATGCATATACATGTCATACCATGAAGAACTAATATGAATATGAATAACAATGGTTTGTCGTGGCACACAGGGACGAATTGCGCGGCTTATATTGGACATAATCAGCAATCTTTTTGATAACCCCCTTTTTCGCCAAATTCCAGGGGGGGGGGGGGTCATGACCCCCCTGACCCCCCCTCTGGATCCGCGCATGAACCCTTTCATCTGTTAGTCTTGTTATTTATTGAAAAGAATGTTCCACTTTTCTAACAGATGCATTCTTTTGTACAAACCTGCGTGAGACAATTTTAGGGTGGTCATATTCGAAAAGCTGCTGCAGACGACAAAGTGGATGATGATCAAGCTTGGATTTGTGTACAATATAGCTGAGAAAATATTGAGACAAAAGGAGAAACTGTTGGTTATCAGCAGTTTCTTTTTTTTCTCAATGTTTTCCCAAACCTTTTGTATTAGGGACGTCAAAACTAGTTCTTGTTTTTGAAAGGGTTAACATATTTGCTTGTGGTCACATATTGGTATCAAATACTCCATCCGATTTGTCCACTTCCAAAACTACTAGTTATACAAAACTAATCTTTTAGAACCCTTCCGTCGATACGCTTTTATTCAGTTACTAACGTCATATTCACCAAGTTACCAACTTTTTGTCCTATTTTCAAGTAACAGTTACGCACTTCATCGTGATTTTTGAAAGCTTTATTACAGCTTTTATACTGACATAAACAATTAATGTTCGATTCAAATTCCTTTTGATATAAACAAACATCGTATTGGTGAAGAAACCCGAACGAATAACACATCCAGTTATACAAATAAAGCTTGAGAAATATTCCCCTAATTTTGAAGTCGCCATATTGGACGTGCGTAACTGCAGTTACGAACGTCAGGTTATACCCCGTGAACCGTGTATTATGTAAAAAGAAATTCGGCCGAAACCATCCTTTAGATTCATATGTAACATCGGCGGAATATTTGAATCATTCCATAAAAACAACGATGTCTGTTGTTTAGTCTGCATTAGTCACGCAATTTTGTGCAGCGACGAGAATGATATCGTCTGGTGGGATTGTTCAAAATTTCAAAACTGTTTTAAGAAAAGACAACATTTTTGTCGTTCTGTCTGATGTTTCTATCCAAGGAATCAATGATCATCAGCATTTTCATTTTTTTTCTTTTTGTGTTCTCCCCGTATGGAGTTGGGTAATAAAGATTAATTTATATATTGATTTTGCCGTCTGCAACACGTTTGTGTTTGCATCAGACAAAAATTCTGTCAGCTGCAGTTACGAGGTTTTAGTTGTAAAACGACAAAATGTTACAGACATAAACTGTTATAACACAGCAATGCATTAATAGTTTATAATCGGAATATATTTAGTATTTGACTTCTTGAATAACTTGGTGCAGACCAGTCTAAAATGTTGTCGTTCGGAAAGGGATGTAGCTCGGTTTTTCGAATAATATCGGTGATTATTCCAGTCACCAAGGTGCAGTTAACGATCAAATTTCCGTTCTGAGACAAGCAGACATAAAGAAGTACAATATTTAGTCCACATGTTTCTATTGCTCTATTAAACGCCAATAGAACAAGCCAATAGACTTTGTTATATTGCTAGTAGGCCTATCATCATAAAAATGAAGAACCCATTCAGATCCAGCTTCTATTGTCATTCACTCTGTTTCCAGTTATCTCCCCGACCACTTAGTCACAAACCGTTGCATAAACAACGGGACGAAAAGCAGGCTTGTGCAATCAGTACCCCTTTTTTCCAACAAAAACCTAGTAACTGCAGCTTAAACAGGCTACAGTTAGCCTACGAGGTTCCTGTTGAAAAGCAATGTATATATCATACATTTTTAGAATATTATCTAAAAATTATAAGTAAGTGTTTTCTTTATAGTCACTTGCTCTACTAATAAGCTAACGGGACCAATTTAGACATTGAAGCTGATCACGAAAATTTCGTCAAGCAGAATAGGGGGATATGCATATTTTGTTTGTTACGCTCGAAAATGTCGTAACTACAGATATACACGCCTGTAGTTACGTGTTTTGTTGTTTTGTTTTTGTTTAAGATTATCTTATGGGATGGGTAGGCCTATACAATGCGTGATATTATTAGTTTGACAAACACGCGTTACAGAGGTTTGCGGTTTTGGAAAAACAGATTATGCTTTGTCTTAATGTTGTTGGGAGTTTCATAAGGAAAACTCGCCTTTAATATTTTTTCGGAAATTTTTACAATGTAATGAAACATTCCTACAAAAAATCCAAGTCAATATAGGTACAATTTTAATAATTCCTATATAAAGTCAGAATTTCGTGATATTTCTCCGCATTTCATAGCATTGTCGTCATCATGCCTATTTCGCACATTTTCTTGTATTTGTTGGCGCTATTTGGATCCATCTTCTGTAGTTTATGGACTGACAGACCAAAGAATCCTTGTCGAGAACAGCATTTCATACATGGCACAGTACATTTTACAGGACAGTCGCCGAATACAGGTTTGCATGTTACGTTTATCTTAATCATATCGCAGCTTTTATTTAAATATCTCGTAGCTTGAGTTTTCAACAAGCTGAAGTTACGAGATTTGTTCGTGTAAAAGCGACATTCTTTTTTTAAAAAATTGTTTTATGCATAGGCGCAAATGTTAGA
Organism: Fragum sueziense; assembly: GCA_963680895.1. Lineage (NCBI taxonomy): Eukaryota > Metazoa > Mollusca > Bivalvia > Cardiida > Cardiidae > Fragum > Fragum sueziense. Next base: position 44,980,970 of record OY804603.1, read on the forward strand.
GTCCATGACGCACAATTATTTTGCGCCATAAAAATATATGTGCTTTTGCCAATAAAAAAACGATACTTTTTTGTTTCAGATAGGTTCCATATTAATACAAAAAAAACCCGGACTGGTCCAAATTTAAAGAATTGCGCACCACAAATTAAATGCAAACATATTTTCAAGTTGTGACAAAGAAAGTTGGGAGAGAAATTCGGATTTTTTCTTTCCCTATTATTTTAATCGTTTACTCTTTTTTTGTGTTCTCTTTGCCTTTCTTTTATATTGCATGTTGCATTTTAACAGATTAAAATTAAACGAAATAAACAAATAACACAATAAAATCGGTCCACGTTTGAAAGGACTTGTGCTATATGATTTTGGTACCAGTACACGGGAAGGGTGTTTGGGCGTAGATAGAAACAGAATCACAGCGCAAATTTTCATTTTCGAGAACCCGCTTCCAGTTACCGTTACTAAAAATGAAAAAAGGCATATAATTAAAAATAAACTGAAAAGCTAAAGAAAGTGCGCATTTCATTACAGGAAAATTTGTACAATTAATTAGGCAAAAAATAGCATCATATATAGGCTAGATATGTAGATCTAGTATCAAAATTGAAAAAAAATGCATTAATATGGTGGTTAACATTTGACTAAGTTTCAACCACGAATAGACGTTTGCTAAATACGTAAATAATCATGATGTACCAAATGGGTCAAAAGTCTAGATCTAGCGTGCACCTATAAGATTGAAGTGCAAACGTAAATTTTGAGGGGATCTTTGTTTAAATTTTACGCGTACACTTGTATTTCTTATAAGCTCACTCGCGTGTGCGTGTAAACTCTTAAAGTTCACGCGTATATTTTAGACCGTTTTTTATATATAAAAAAAAGAAAAAAAAAAGAAAGAAAGAAAGAAATGCATGTTGCTTGTTTTTAATCAATTATCCAATCAAAAGTTACGCTTCATCTATCATTTTGTCGTTTGTCGCCTCTCTGGTTGCATAGCCTTCTTTTGAAAAAAAAAAGTCTATTTATATCGCCTGATCGTATAAAAATACAAGGATGGGCATTTCGTTTGTCCAGTAATTTAATATAAACATAGTGTAAATTGTGCTCTCAACGCCTCTGGGCTAATATTTAAGTCTGACTGATAGTATATTGGATTACCGGATATGTACAAAAGGCACAAAAATAAACAAATTACCTGTAACTTTTTATGTCCGCCCTCTTTGACTTACACGCTATACAAACGTTAAATATTTGTCGAGTTTTAGTCAAATGTAAGAGCAGTCTTCGCTTTTTGTTATTAGAATCAAATCTAATACCTTATCTTTTATTACCGTCATTACTATAGATTCACAATTAAACGAGAATAATTTCAGTTGTTTTGATAAAGCAATTCAACTGTAATTATTCTCGTTTAATAGTGAATCGATTATACTGTGTGCATGTTTACTTTATATTTTTATTGTATTTATTTTTTTTTTTTTGTATTTTAACGATGGGCCTATGTTCAAGTTCTATCGATAAATCTTTGTTCTTACTCTTGAAAACCATCCCTCAGTCTGTACGTTTTTGCATTTTGCTAAAGATAAAGATAATAATTATATTTTGCTGAAAGTAAGTAAGTTTTTTTTTAAAGTCGGAAAGACAGTTTAACAATAACTTTAAGCTCAATTGAGCTTTTGAACAGACCAATATATAAAAAATAGCACATGCAGCCAAATACACATCTTTTGCGTGTCAGTATTCATCGTAAGTTGCATTTTATAATATACGTACGGTATTGAGAATGCTGCTGAGGGCAAAATGTCGTTTCTGCAACAGAAATGCACGAGATCATGGAATAAGCCTTAATTGAGAGAAAACGAGAATAAATTAAGCCTTTTTTTAAATACCACTGTTTAGTACGTCAAGTTGACGTGTATTTTTGGGGAATGGCATAAAGTTTGCTACATATAGTTGATATTCACTGAATATATTCATTAATGAGCCAGGATCTGGAAAAACGTCCCTTATATATCATTTGAGAACAACATGGTTCCAGATCAGCCTGCGTATACACGCAGTCTGACCAGGAATCATGCTGTTCTCCAATAGCTTCCAAATGGTCTGTACAACTATTGAGAGTAACATGGATGCTGTCTAGACTGCATCTAGACACAGCCTGATCTTGATACCTGGCTGTCTCAAATGCTATAAGGGACGTTTTTCCAGATCCTGGCTCATTTACTTTATTCATTCCAGTTGGTTGTTTCCCGACCGCACGCCGCTTTCCACGATGCATACCGGAAGTAATAACCGACCTCCGTAACAGAGGTACACCAAGAACGTGTAACGAGAGTGACGTGCAGTTTACGTCCGAAATTATACTCTGTGAATACAACGGTAAGTATGTTGACAAGAGCGAATCATATATAAAGTCAGGTCGAGACGAAAAATAAATATTTTCAATGACCGCGTGCTGGATACCCATGATATAGGATTTGGATGTAAAATTACAAGTTTAGAATATGATTACTCCCTTTTATCTTTTGCTCTGAGTTTTAAAGTTTATGAATAAGAACACAGAAGACAATAATCATGTCAATATTACATATAGGTATAACTACTAGTAAATTAATAAAATTAACTGAAAGAATCGTTCCAGATATAATCTATATTTGAGCCAGGAACTGGAAAAACGTCCCTTAAGGCTTTTGAGCCCAACATAGATCCAAATTAGCCTGTGCATACACACTGTCTGATCAAGATCCATGTTGTTCTCTAACAGCTTCTTCGTGACCTATAAATACTTAAAGAGAGCAGCATGGATGCATATTGGATTCAATTTGACAACAGGCTGATCATGAAACTCAATTTCTAAAAATGCTATAAGGGACGTTTTTTCCAGATCCCGGCTCATTTATTTGTTGTTGTTACGTAGATATCGCAGATCAGTGGGTATTACCGGCGGACCCTCAGCCATCCACTGACGGTCATTTCTAACATTCATGGTTAAAGGCGTGTTATTTTCAATTGCTATTTAAACATCCCGCAATCTGAAGACTTTAAAAAAGATAATAGAAAACGAAGAAATGGCCATCTCTGTGGCTACAATAACCTACATGTGGATCAGCGCAATTTAGTAGGTTGTTTTAGACATGGTAGAATCACATCAGAAGAGCAAACGACTGTTGTATAGACGTTACAGATCAGCGGGTATTACTGATAGATCTGCAATCATCCGCTGGTGGCCATCTCTGTAGCTATACTAACACATATCATGATCTGCAGAATACCAAATAACCATGATTACATTTCTATTCCAGGGAGAACATACGACTGTTATGTAGACAAAACAGATCAGCGGGTTTATCTGGTTTATCTGCAACCATCCACCGGCGGCCATCTCTGTAGCTATACTAACCTACTGGGCGAGCGACGTACATGGTCCCGGCGTTATGACTTCGCGACATTGATGTCAGGGCAGATGGACGTCCCCCGTGCAGCGTCGTTCACGGTGGGGGTCGGGTGTGGGGATACACCGTGTGACGTGCAGGATCTCCGCCTGATGGTCGTGAAATATACACATGTAACATGTAACAAGTGATCTGGCACACCTATGTGTACTGACTCTTGTTTAAATAATGATGTAAACTGAGAATTATATTTTAGCTTCTGAATCAATTACATCGATTTTTGACTGACATTTTGAACTGTTTGATAAATAATTTTGAAAGAGCAATGGACATTGCTCGCGGTGTTGGATTGAATGTTATATTGTATTTTCGACTGATGATAAATTCATTGCAATTTGACATCTGTTTGATTCTTTTACCCCTTATCGGATTTGTTGTTGTTGAAGTTGTTTTATCGGTATTTAGTCACCAAATTCATAACAGATTGTCATCGCTTTTTCTCCAAAAACATTACACGCCCCGTAGCTTGTTTTAAGCCTTTCCCAAAAGACAAAATTTTGGACCAATCCAATTTGAAAAAAGTAGCAGACAACAAAATGATTATTATCAAAAGAAAAAAATGTGTATGTTATGGATTAGAAAATATTGAGGCACAAGGAGAAAATGCTGATTATGATCGTTTTCTTCTTTTTCCTCAATCTTTTCCCAAGAACTTTCTCTCGGGGACGTCAAAACCAGATATTGTTTGGGAAATGATTAAGCTGAAGAAAAGCGACGTTATGGTGACTGTTGAATTTTAATCCGCTCTATTTCCATCTCTTTGTAAGAAGAAAATCGTCCCTTTTCAACGAAAACCTCGTAACTGCAGCCTGTTTTAAGCTGCAGTTACGAGGTTTTCGTTGAAAAGCAGCGAAATTCTGATATCAAACATTTTTCCGTTACCTCAATATTTTCTATGTATATAATATATCTTTCATAATCATCAACCATTTGTCGTCTATCATGTATTCAAAATTAAACAGTGCATTTTTGTCGTTTGGGTTTGCCACGATTGATAATCACGTGATACACCGATTTCAGAAAATCTTCACTAATTTTCTTAATACGGGACCTTTTTGAAGTCGGTTTGAAACAGAGAGTGGACAAACGTCACGCATTAGATGGAAGTGGTGAATATTGGATAAATGGGCTAGATCAAATAAAAAAAGTTATTGAAGATCAACCAAAATTTGGGTTGATCTTCAATAACTTTTTTATCACTTACAAATATATAGCTTTGCACTGAGCCCTCGATATGCAATTTGGAGTAATATCAAAGCATTTAAAGTATGGAATATCCCCACTGTCCCACAGTACCCCGTGACCCAGAGTACCCCAGTTTCCCATATGCTAGGTTCCCACTGCCGAACGAATCAACTCGATCAAACCCGATCAAGCGATCGAGTGACGATCGATATCGCTCGGCATGGGTGATCGGGATTAGTCGAGATGATCGAGTTTGGTCTGCATCGATCGGTACTCTTGCCAATTTGTTTTGACCTTCCAAAAATACTCGTGAAGCAATCGAGTAGAAAACACATCGGGAAGTACTCGAGTATCGATCGTGTAGAAGATCGAACAGATCAAAAATCAATCGTGTAGAGACTGTGTGTGATTGGATGAACGGATGGAGCAGAAGTTGAGTTGATCGGAATGCGTTCGGGAATTACTCATACAAGTCGAGGTGATCGAGTGCTTCAAACTGCAATGGATCAACTCGATCAAACCCGACCAAATGACTTCTTCTCGATCTCTAGTCGTTCTAACCCGACCTCTATACCAAAATTTGATAGGGTAAACAGATGAAGCAGAGGTCGAGTTAATCGGGGTGTTGTCTGAAATCACTCGAGTACAAGTCGAAGTAATCGAGTGCACGTGCGGTGCAGGTCGGGATTAAATATCAACCCGATCACGCTCGATCTCCAGACACGATTGATTCTCGATAAGATCGATCTGCTACCCGACCAATACACAATCGCTTCTGCGTCATTTTTCTACACGATCACTCTCGAGTATTTTTGCATGTCAAAAAATACCGAATAGGAAGCCCTAGCGATGCAGATCAATTTCGATCATCCAGACCGTTCCCGATCACCTTTGCAGACTGTATTCGATCGCTTGATCGGGTTGATCTGATCGGCAGTGGGAACACCAGGTCGTGTGGTGATACATGTAAATGTGTAGAAACATAACATGATCCCACGCAGAATACATTGACAGAAATATTGAAAACTATCGGAAATAGTGCTCCACGTGATTCCCCACTTTGAAAAGTAACAAGTAAGATTGAAATACTGGTATTCAATGACTGAAAGAATGCATTTGTCGTTCTATTTTTAGAGTAAATAAATGGTGAGCAAATAGCTAAAAGTACATTAACGTCAAATTTAAATTATGTATGTTTAAACTGACACCATCATGAAGTTATTATGAATATAATTATGATAGTCACAGACAATGCAAATAGATGTTCAGTACACGATATTTCCCAACAATCTACGACTAGAATAGAATCAGGTCGATCTGGTCGTGTATAGATAGAGATGATCAGATCTTGATTGTGTAGGGATCGAATACAGGTCTATGTGATCGGGTTGAAATCGGAAAAGATGGTCAGGCTGCAATCGGGAAAGAATCGGAAGTGCATCGTGCGGTGTTCTAGTTTGATCGACTAGAAATCGAGAAGAAGTCGTGTACATACATTTGGTCGCGCTAGATCGGAGAAATTAGGTGATCGTGTTGATCGAGTTGATAAGATCGGCAGTGGGAACCTAGCATCAGCTTTTATATCGGAATCGAGAAGAAGTGATTTGGTAGAATATAAGCAATCGAGTTGATATTGAGTTGATTTAATCGATAGTGGGAACCTGGCATAAAGGCAAAACATATGAAGTAGACCATTTTCTTCTCTTCTTTTCAAATTTGTTCTATACTGTAAATGTAGATCTATAATGAGCATCCATGGTCCATTATAGCATTTAAGGTAGTCTTAGAATTACTCCGACGTCGAATGAATTTCATTAGGGGTGCACTGCCTCAGTATTTTCCAAACAAGAAAATTTAAACTGGTTCGAATTCAACATACCGTTCAACCGGTTGCGGCAAAAGCGGAAGAGAATCAGCGAAGACATGACGTCATTCCTGTGACACAAACAATGGTAACGTGGACGCGTCTCATGCGGCTTGGCTGTGGCAAAAATGCATGTATGAAAAATGCGCAATATGGCAATACTGGGACGGAAATAGCCTATTTCAAATTTCACTAACAGATTTTTTCGACAAAGCATTGTCATAGACAGCTGTTTTCTGGCGGGTGGCAAAGTTCAAGGGCAAAAATATTAGTGTGCAGAAGCAACCCATCTTCGGTCGGTAAAGCGTCTCTTACAACCCGTCGTGCGTCTTTTTGAATCGTACGTTTTAAAACTCTGCAAAAAGATGCACAACGGGTTGTAAGAGCGACTCAAAATATTGTCCGGTCAGTTCTTTGCTGCGTGAAGTGTGCGTCGTGGTTGCGTTCACCAAAATCGTACGTTGCACGTGTGTGCATCGCAGGACTAAACGTACGTTTTAGACGCAGACCGCACGCAGGAGCACGTAAGACCGGTTGTAAGAGAGGCTTAAATAGCAGAGAAAAGTGAAGAAAAATATTCAAAAACGATGTTTTTGTCAATGTAAATCAGCGCATTTATCTGTAAATGGGTCATATCTGGGAGAACAGCCAATGTAGAGTATTATTGTATATTTCTAATGGCTGTCCCGAGACCTGCCTTTTACAAGAAGCGACCAAAGCTGCAAGGACGCACGACATTTATTCTGCAAGACAACGTCGCCCGTCACAAGTCAAGTAGGATCACCATTTGGAACACATCGGACAATTATATCGAATTATACCTTTGATGTAAGTCGTGGAACTACTTTCAAACTACGAATAGAATAGAAAAGAACAACAGCACTAAACGTTCGTCTGTAACTAATGTCAACAATGAAGCGACAATGATACTGAAATGCATTGTTTGCAGTTCCGACTTGTCCTCTCTTTCTAGGATGATTACGACCTGCAAATCCCGCAAGTTGTAATGGTTGTTCATTTGGATGACCTCGAAAACTACTTTATGAAGAGTAACTGCTTCCGGTTAAGAAATCGCATTTTTAACATTTCTTCATACACATACTTCCGAGTCGCTGATTCGATGTTCCAAATGGTAGGATCACGTCACTTTTGACGCTTTTTAATTGGAACCACAACCTCAAAATTTTGTTGCACATAAGTCCCCCAAACTTTCATCATTGTTCTTAGTGAAAAGAATCATTGCAATGTGTGCGTTTTGAAGATTTAAATACATTGGAAGTAGACGTGGCCAATCAGATGTAAAGCATTTACTCTAGTTGCCTAGCCACCAAAATTAGAAGACTTTCCCGCTGATTGAATTTTGTTATTTAAAAGGGAAGATCATATACTTACGGAATATATGAACATTGAAAGAATATAAGTCAAGATATTTCTCCAGTCCCTTTATTTGTCGGATGACCCACGTGTAACTGAGTACAGTTCTGTCGACGTCGACTATCACTAATATTTCCCTATCTGTCTTCAATAGCAACTCCGTACAATCGAATCTGTCCACAGAGGCAACATATTTTTGACTGCATGTCGTGTTTCAGGACACACAGTTCGTTTATTGTATTGAATTTTAACTCCAAATTTGGGGGAAATATCAATATATTTACAGACTGTAGAACAAATTGAGAGCTTATCGAAATATTGGAGCACAAAGTCAAATTTCGTAACTTTTTGTGGGAAATCTCCTAAATTTTTATAATCAATGACTGTGGCGAGGGATAACGCGAGGGATTGTGGAAAATTTTATTTGTAGAGGCTCTGAACACTTACACGCGTATTTATCAACTTTAGAATGCCACAAATCCCTTCGATTATTTATATGAATGAATTAATTTGACCTACCGTTTACCTAATATCAGATACCTAATCTGTCTTCGCTGACTCTCGTCTGTCTTCGCCGAAACCGATTGTACGGTGTTTTGAAAACGATCCAGTTTTAAAATTGAAAATGCTAAGGCAGTGCACCCCTAAAGAAATTGACTCAACGTCGGAATAATTCGGGCGACGTCATAAACATTCGGCGATGGAAAGTTCTACCGACAAACGTTTACAGCGTTTCCCAAATAGGTTCGTATACAATGAATGTTAACGGCACAAAAATCTTATATCGCGTGAATCTCGTTAGGGGTGGACTAACTTAAATCAGCATGAAAGTAACACGGCAAAGATCAAACTGCGGTCTGATCAGGGGACAGTTTAATACAACCCATATGGGTGATAAGGAAGTATCAAGAGAACAAAACAAAAATGAAATATATTTAGCTTGTGAGCATGCACAGTCTGGTCTGGATCCACGTGGGCCTAACAGAAGAAGAAGAAGAAGAAGAAGAAGAAGAAGAAGAAGAAGAAGAAGAAGAAGAAGAAGAAGAAGAGGAGGAGGAGGAGGAGGAGGAGGAGGAGGAGGAGGAGGAGGAGGAGGAGGAGGAGGAGGAGGAGGAGGAGGAGGAGGAGGAGGAGGAGGAGGAGGAGGAGGAGGAGGAGGAGGAGGAGGAGGAGGAGGAGGAGGAGGAGGAGGAGGAGGAGGAGGAGGAGATTATAGCGACGAGGGATTGAGATGTCCAGGGTCGAATCCCGTCAGGAGTCGATATTTATATGCGGGTTACATTTAGCGCCCACTGTAAAAAAACCCTGCATGTGGTGTTGGTTTATTAGATATGAGAGTTGATGTTGTTGGAAAAACATTCGTGGAAGAATCTTAATTGTAGAGAGGGTGTATGTAGCCGAGTATAGTATAAGCACTGGTGGTGAACTCGGCCAAAGCGATGGACGTTTTTCGCTACAACAAGGTATAGATAGATCTATATTTTGCGTTTAAATGTGAGTTTAAAGATTTTTAACTCAAATTGCAATGAATTTGGTCTAGAAATAGACCGGGTTCACCGGTATGTATTGACTAATCGTCGGTGTTGTTATGAAATCTCCTAACTACGGCTTTATGTATAATAGATTCGCTATTAAACGAGAATAATTTCAGTTGTTTTGATAAAGCAGTTCAACTGAAATTATTCTCGTTTAATAGTGAATCGATTATAAGCATTGAGTTACGAGATTTTTATAACAACACTGACGGAATACATTGTTCGTGAAAAAACGTCCCTCGCTTTGGCCGAGTTCACCCACCAGTGATAAGGGGCACCGATACTATCACGCCATACAAGCTAGCGTTTATAGCGACGTGGTGGTAGAGTGTCCGCTTAGGGATTGAGATATCCAGGATCGAATCCCGTCAGGAGTCGATATGATATTTATTTGCGGGTTACACTTGCTCGATGCAGACAATCAAATTTATGTTGACAGAAGGGTACAACTTGTGAATTAGGCTGTTTCACAGAAAATGTTTTGAAGGAAAAGGAGAAATGTTGATCATAAGCTTTTTTTATCATTTGATGTTTCTGACTCGCTCCTTCAGATTTGTGACCCGTCACGCTAAAAGGGACATTATAGGACGTGTGAAAAATATCGACCCTAGTCAGTCTGCGCAGTCCGCGCAGCCAGACTAGGGCCGACACTTTTTACTTGTTTGTAATTTTTCTAAATCCGGAATGTTTTCCCTATCTTACTATTTTTTTCATTTTTGCATACAGTATCTGGTTGACCTGTGCTGAGTCTTACGAGTTTGTCAAAATATGGATTTTTGGAGTTCGGACAAGGTCCGTTTTAGCGTTACGGGTCACATTTGTTTGGGAAAGTGTTAAGTGAAAGAAGAACAGACAGAAGACGATAATTTGGATCAGCTACATTTGAGCCGGGATCTGGAAAAACGTCCCTTATAGCATTTTTGAAAATTGAGCTTGAAGATCAGCCTGTTGTCAAATACAGTCAAATATGCATCCATGCTGCTTTCTTTCAGTAAGTACAGGTCACGAAGAAGCTATTAGAGAACAACATGGATCCTGATCAGACTGTGCGTATGCACAGGTTGGTCTGGATCCATGTTGTTCTCAAATGCCTTAAGGGACGTTTTTCCAGATCCCAGCTCATTTCTGTTCATTGTGAATCATTGTTTGAATGGGCTTTCACGAAGCACCTACAAGGTGTGTAATCACGTGATACAATATTTTTATAAAATCTTCAATAATTTGGTAAATACTGGACCGATTTGAATTCAGTTTGAAGTAGAGAATGTGGACAGACGTCACGCATTAGATGGACGTGGTAGATTTTTGAAAACTCAACTGATAAAAAAGTTATTGAAGATAAACCAAAATTTTGGTTTATCTTCAATTACTTTTTTATCTGTTGATATTTCAAAAATCCAACTCGTCCAGCTTATTCCTCGCATTATCCCACCTTCTCTGTTTTGAGCCGATTTCAAATTGGTCAAGTATTAAAAAAAATATTGAAAAATATCGGAAATTCTGAGTCACGTGATTTTACACCGTGACCTAACCGAGGATTCCTGACATTTCTTTCACCAGTACAACTACAATGCGAGCCTTCAGCTGCCTTTTTACTGAGATAATTCAAAACCCGTTGGTGAGAGATACCAGAAAGGATTTTGGCCGAGCCGGTGTAACGTAGTAAAGTGACCCCCATAGAATACTGACCCCCGGTCACTTTACTATATAGAATACTGACCCCTGTCTATAAAATACTGACCCCCATATAAAATAACGACCCCCTGATTTTATCTATAAAATACTGACCCCCACCAAGTTTATTGCTAACTTAACATACACTACATGTATACATATCGTTTCAAATCATATCCGTGTTTATTATGCTCCTCGAAAAAAGTTTCGGGGAGCATTTAGTCGCCATGTTATCCTTCCGTTCGTTCGTCCGTCCTTCCGTCCGTCTGTCTATCCGTCCGTTTATATACAGTCAGATGTCAGCAACCTTTAGGCCAAATTCAATGAAACTTCACATGTGTAATCCCTGAATACCTTTGGAGTCTGTGTTCTCGGGGGGGGGGGGGGGCTTTGTTGTTGTTTTTCTAAACTGAGGCTGCGTCACAGAAACAAGGGGCCTTAATGTAGAAATTAGTGTTTCTCCAATTTCTCTTCATTCAATGAACATAATTTATTGAAATTTTGTTCTTCGGTGATGAATGATATGTTCTGTAGCTTACATAATTAATAATTCATGTACAAAAATCCTGTCATGCGAAAAGGGGACTAAATGTATAATAACATATTGCGTCTAGATCTTTAAGTCTGCCAGAAGCAAAATCTCCACAACTCTTGCACCAAATTGGCCGAAACTTCAACATGAACTTCGTGAAATTCTGTCAAGAACCTTTTCTCTTTGTTTCTCAATTTGATGCTGTGTTATAGGAAAAGGTGCCTAATTGTAGAAGTTTTTCTCATATTTCTTTTAATCTAGATAGAATTTAATGAAATTCTATATTCTATTAATTCTTTTCATATCTTACATCTTTATTTTCCAATTGCGACAGCTGCTTGACGCCTTTTTAGTCTGACTTATTTCTCTAAATTAAGTTTTATGGACTTCCCATTATGTCCCCTTTAGCGTGACGGGTTACTTATACCTTCCCATGACAAACACATGGTTTTACACTGAAATGTGACATCATCGTGACCTAGTTTTCGGATTAAATCGCTTCGCCAATCTGTGAAAAAAATGGTCAGAAAAAGGGTCACAGAAGATGACCCCCTGCTGGTGCCTGTCAGATTTATTGTCAAGTCAACACAGGATTTTAATCAGATTGAGAAGCCTAGATAACTATCTCGCTACTTAAAGTGACTAAATGTTGACATAATCACTCTAATATGCAACCGCCAGGTGGGAAAGTGCGTTTGGCAGACACACATACATAACTCTGGTAGGCTTCGAACTCACAACGCTGAGGGACAAGTGATTTTCGGTCAGAAACCTTTTAAAACCATTTACCCTTTCCACACAAATATACATCGGTAGTAGTGC